>JAMJFZ010000770.1:2582500-2755000 GCA_026225945.1 Cricetomys ansorgei
CCAGCAGGTCGGGTCAGAGAAACATATCAACAAGGGATGGACTGGACAGGTGCCTGAGTGCCTGCCTGTCTGGCACTCCTTACTCCCTGGATTCCATCCTCCCAAACCACAGAAATATAAACAAGGTGAAAACCTATCAGCCTAGCACTACACAACTGGAAGCAGGAAGATCATACAAATTCAAGGGCTTAGTCAAGGACAGAGGCACCCTTTAATCCAAGCACTCTGGAAGCCCAGGCAGACAGATCTCTGGGACTTCAAGGACACCCTTGTCTACAGCATGCCTTCCAAGGCAGCCAGGGCTACAGAATGAAAATATGGATCACAGGTGATGAGGGGGGAGAGGCAGACTTACCAGAAGAAAAAGGCTTGCTGCAGTCAGGGAAAGGAGCAGTGGAGGGTGTCCATCAGCTAGTGTCTTCTGCACCCACACCTGGGCCTCTGCCTGGGGTACAAAAACATTCTGTCAGTAGGACAGCAGATCTCTCTGCCACTTTTCTCAGTATCACTCAGTGGTTTGCTGGCATTTGGGGACTCTCAGGTAGCCCCTGCCTATGGGACAGGACCTCTTTCCTAGGTCTCACCCCACCCTCCAAGAGTCAGATCACATGGACAACACTTGCCTCCTCTGTGCACAGGCACTTGTGTGCAGACCTGCATTTGTGCATGTGCGTGTGCATGTGCGTGTGTGTTTGCATGCATGAGTTTCTGCGTGTATCTGTTGGGGGGGGGCAACAGAGGACACTCTCATACAGCTATAAAAGGGCCAGATTCGGGTTCCCCAAGGCCCTAGGGAGCTGAGAAGAACATAGACCCTTCCACAGTTCTTCATGCTCTGAGAAATCAGCTGTCTTGGGCTCTACCAGGTGCTGTTAGCCCTTCTTGGCTATGTTCATACAAGTGAAAATGGAGATGCTTCAACTTCTGTCTATTTCTTCTTTGCCCAGGCTCTATGGAAACAGAGCCAAGAACACAGGAGCAGACACCGAACAAATACAAACTTACACTCCCTCAAAGAGATATCAACTCCTCTCCACAGGGACATCTTCAGAACCTGCCTCCCTCCTTCTAATACTGGATCAACAGCTAGCTCTACAAGCCTCTGGTTCACATTTCCTTCAGAGTACACCACTTATCACATCAGTGCAAGAGGCCCTGCATGGACATACGAGGTGAGCCATGGAGAGACCTCGTGGACCTTGCCTGGAACACTCTGAGGAGTTGAGATGACTGCCACCTTGATTGGCTCCAGACTCTCAATGACATTAGTAAACCACACCTCTTGGTATGGCCAGGAGGGGTTCCTGAGGACATAATCAACACAGTAATTCCTTGACGATTCCTAGTGATGTGGCAGGATTGAGAGGTGCTGAAACCTACGAGGTAGGAACTAGTTACAAGTAGGTGGCTAGGGTGGGGGGTGTCCCTACAGCCTCTATCCCCTAACGCCTTCCTTCTCTTACAGCTCTGTCACACCTCCTCTCCAGTGTCTTTTTATGGAGCTACTAATCACCTACTTTGGATCACTGCCAAGATCTCAGGTACAAGGAAGGAAAAAGGACATCTTGACTGTTAGGACTGTCTTTCCACCTGAGCCTGAAAATATAGGCAAATTTCAAACAGCTGCCGGGCTGCTTTGGTCTGATTGAGAAAATATACCGACCTCGGGCCACATCCCCCCTGCCCTTTTTAATCTGTTGCAGATTCGAAAATTAAGCATCTAGGCTGAGTAATAAATCACGGCGCTTAATGAGGCTCACATGAGACAAACAAGCGACAGAGAGCAACACAAACCCTTGCGAGCAGCAGTCAGGACCTACAGGCACTGCAACATCTTGGAGCACTCCTGGCGAGCCCCAAAAAGACTCCTGTACCAACTCTTTGGCCGGTGGGGGGGGGGGTGATCAAGGTGGAGGGACAGATGTGCAGCCCTAGCTTAGGCTTCCGCAAGAACCTGCTGTATGTACCTGGCCTGCCCCTAACCCACTTCTATGCAACTTCGCGCGGCCCTGCCCTGCCAGGGAGCTGCTACTAGAAAAAGCGACCACCTCACCACACACACACACACACACACACACACACACACACACACACACACACACACACACACACACACACACACACACACACACACACACACACACACACACACACACACACACAGCGGTGGGCCTATTAAGTCACTCCCGACAACCAAGGATTGATCTCCAGGGAGCTGCTACTAGAAAAAGCGACCACCTCACCACACACACACACACACACACACACACACACACACACACACACACACACACACACACACACACACACACACACACACACACACACACACACAGCGGTGGGCCTATTAAGTCACTCCCGACAACCAAGGATTGATCTCCTCCCCCACCTTCTCCTATTCTGCCTTAAAGATTTCAAGACCACAAGAACCAAGGAAGCCCACATGGCACTGCCAACAAGCTAGAGAGGTTTATACCTCTCCGCGCCAGAGTCTTTACCCTGCTCCCTCCTCCCAGGTTTCAAACCTAAGTAGCCACAAACCTACTTTCAGATTCAAATGATAAGCAGATGGCGCCTTTCCAGTGGCTCCAGGCTTTACACAGTTGGGAAGGGGACCTGAGACACAAACGGAACCCGGCCCCGATGCAGAAATCACAGCCCCGGTTTTAGTGACCACACAAACTCCAGGGGCTTTTATTTGTGCCTTTCCCTCCCTCCACGGATCACTTGTGACAAGTGGACCTAGATGCAAGTTTTCGGCCAGTCCCAGCCTAAGACATTGAGAGACCTCAGAGACTAGCTCTGGGGTCACCTACGCTGGGCCTTTGGTCGCCCTGCTATATACTCAAGTTCCCTAATGAATGCTGTTCATGATGCTATCACCAGACGCAGCCGGGCGGGAAACATGGTAATCTAGCAGTAACACCCACCCGGAACATAGGGTATAAGGTACAAAAAACAATTCTCCCAACCTGCAACACAGCACAAACGTCGCCCTTCCTCTTTTCCTACCACACAGTCCAACAGCAAAAGCCATTACAGCCGGCGGGCAACAGACTTTCATCGTATTCAAAGCTGGCCCTCCGCACGATAGCCTGATCCATCTATGGGCGCGGAGGCGGGGCACTCAGGCGGAGCAACGGAGCCCTGGTGGGGGATGCTAGTTGCTTCTCCCCACCCACAGCTCAGGGGCCCCCTTAGGGCCCTCTACTTCTTAACTCCCGGCTGAGGAGGCGACCAGAGCCAGTGCGCACAGCGCCTGGGGCCTTGGCATGCCGGGAGAGGACAGGATTACACCGTCAGGGAGAAGGGAGGGAGAAGAGGACCATTTAAAGATTCTCATGGGAAGCAAGCAAGGCACGACCTGAGAGCCGCCGCGTGGTGAAATCCCAGGAGCTCTCTTGCCGAGGAGGGGTCGTCAGAGGCCATTTATCTCTCGCCAGAGTTGGGGCTCGCCTCCAACACCGCAACGAGCAGCAGCTCTGCACACACGCGCTGCAGTGCGTGAATGGACTGAGGAAGATGCCTGCACGGGGCAGTGCTCCACTCCCGCGGCTCCAAGACCGCCCCGTCCCTCCCTCCCCGCTGGCAGCAGCCACCGCCGCCGATAGTAGGAAGCCTCCTGGCTCGGGGGTTCACTCGCAAGTTGGGCCCTGTGGCGTGGTCCCTCTCGCTCAACCCCGTGCCTTCCCTCACTCAACAACCACCAACAAGCCATTCCCAGGCCTTAGCACCTCGCCAGTGATGTCATTAGGGGCTGAAACTTGACACTAGTCTTCCTGGCCTCAGACACCCCTGCAGAATCGCTCCTCTCCAGCCCTGGAAGCTCGGGCAAGTTTACTTTCAAGGAGTTGGACCCTGTTTCCCACGCAGAGGCCGCCCCGTGCGGGCCCAGGGAAATGGGGGAGGGGCTAAAGGGGGGAGGGAGTCGGTGCTCCAAAGGGTTTCACCTGCCCTGAAGCCTAGGGTGTTCACAGGTGTTCGCTGCCTTTTATACCAGCACTTGCCGGCTGATCCACAGCTGATCCTAGCATTTGGCAAGTGCGCATGAGCTATGGGTACTCAGACCACCGCCCACAAGGCCCACCAACTTTCGGAACAGCTCTCAAGCATGCTACATGAGCCCTTTCCGGTCAAGCTCCATCTCCACCCCTCATCTACATTTTATTCTTTGCTGCTGCTTACTTTCAACTCATTGAGCTTTTTTTTTGGTGCTAAGGACTGAATACACAGCTTCATACATGCTACTGTACCGACTCTGAAATACTCACTCGGATGCACTTCAAATATTATTGAATTCCCCCTTTTCCTCTTCACCTTCCTCTTCTTCATTTTCGGGGGTATATCATGTGTACGTGTGTACGTACATAGATGCAGGTTTATGTGTTTCTATAGGTGCATGGAAGCTGGACATAGATATACAGTGTCTTCCTCTAACATTCCACATTTTAATTCTTTGTTGTCTTTAACACAAGGTTGCCATGAGCAGCCATGATTACACAAGGTTGACCTCAACCTCATACAGATCCTACTGCCTCTTCCTCTCAAATGTTGACAATAAAATAAGATGCTACTACAGCTGCTGGTGGTCATGAACGGCACCTTTAATCCCAGCATTTGGTAGGCAGAGGCTAGAGGATCTCTTGGAGTTCAAGGCCAGCATGCTTTACAGACTCAATACCAGGACAGCCAGAGTTAAAACAGGCAAAACCTGCCTGGCTCCAAAAAGAAAACAAAAACACAACAAACAAAAAACAAGACCAACAACAAAACTAAACTTCAAAAATTTAGTCCACTATCTTCATGGAAGGAAGTATGCAAGTATGCAGGCAGGCAAGGTTAGAGACAGGTACAAAGACAGCTACATCATCATCTGAAGTCAGAAAGATACAGACAGACAGACAAAAAGACACAGAGACTGGACTGGGCCTGAATTTTAGGAATCTCAAAGCACACACCGAATTACACACTTCATAATTCTTCTCAAAGAGTACCGCTCCCTGAGCCTAGGCTCCACAGTCTCATTCAAACCACAAATGGTGAGTAAGTCAAGGACCCTATCACATCTCTCACTCAACTTCTTGGTGTGGGAGACTTGCCATCACAGCCTGAGCACTTACTACCAACCTCCTTTCTCCATCTTTGTTGACCTTGAGAACTCCAATGACCCTTTGTCTACTCAGCCGTAGCCAAAGAGACTAGAGAATCACAGTCAAGCCATCCCCTCACTCTCAGTGTGTTACAAGCTTTGTGTGCAATGACAGATTCTCTGCTGAGTGTATTCCTACCTTCCAAAGTTACAATGTGCACATGCTATTCATCCATGCACCATCGCTGTTCTGCATGTTTTTACTTTTACGGTGTGTGTCACATGTCGTACTCAGAAGATAACGTGCAGAGGTTGATTCTTTTTTTTTCTTTTTTTCTTTCTGACTCCATGTTCCATGAGTTCCATGTCTTTTTGTCTAACACATTATTTACTCTCCAAGTCTATTTTAAGAACACACAGAGAAAATTTACATGCTGTTGGCCTTTTGATTTTTTTAGTCTCTTCTAAGTTACTTGTTTAAGGCCAAAACCTGCTAGGACTTCCAAAGAAGAAAAAGTCTTTTATTCCACACTAAACAGGCCCAAGGAACACTAAACTCATGATAAAATAGAAATGACTTGTCTTAAACCCCTTTCTTGGGATAAGTGAGAGTCAGGGTACAAAGAGCTGAGGTGAGCTTCAAGGACAGGAGACCAAGACCCAGGGCTACAGCTTCACTTCACTGCCTTGCCTGAGGGAACTCTGGCATCCACAACTGTGCAGGGCCCTCTCTGTACACTGGTCTCCTATTCTGCCTGACAGGGCTCCAAAGAGAGTCCATGGGTTGCAAAACAAACACCCTTGACCATCTGAGGACATTTCATGGCCACCGATGCATCATCTGGACATCCTAACCTGTGCTCACAACAGACTGGCTTTGCACAAATTGCCACATCAAAAAACACTTCCAGGAGGGGTGGGAGAAAAAAAAAGTGTCTGTCTGTGAACACAGCAGATCTAACAAGGAACAAAATATAGGCTGCTGCCTGGCTAGCTGAGGGTGAGGCACAGTCAGTCCCTTCCTTTTCTGCCTTGGGGTGAGAGAGGTGCTGAGCTCACCTGCTGCTCCCACATGCATTTATCACACATGCACGCAATAAAAGTCCAGGAGGTGTCAACTGCACTAAGCCCTGCCTTTAGCCCATTACCAGCCTCCTCCAAGGTACAGCGATTCCTGGAAACGATCGGGCCCAGTGGAAGGAAGCCAGGATGAAAAAACAACCTGGCCTCCCACTTCACCTTGCAATCCTGTAACCCCAGTGCTGGGGAGGCATAACCAAGGCTTCCTGGACTTGCCTGGTCACTCAGCCTAACCATGTTCACTCACAGACATCTTCAAAAACATAAGGTGGAGCCAAGGGTGGCACCACAAACCTCTTATCTGAACACTTGACAGGCCAAGGCAGGTGGAGCTGTTAATTCTAGGCCAGTTTGGTGTACTGAGGGAGTTCCAGCCTCACCAGGGCTATATAGTGAGAACCTGTATCAGAACAGATAAGGAAGAAAGGAAGAAAGGAAGGAAGGAAGGAAGGAAGGAAGGAAGGAAGGAAGGAAGGAAGGAAGGAAGGGGAAGGGAAGGTGGTGGCTGGTAGAGGGGCCCAATGGCATCTGTTGTTGATCTCTGGCTTCCATGTATGCACACGAACAACACAGACAGCTGTTTCTTTTCTAAGAATGAAAGCAATCCATGGAGAAAGATATAAAGAAGGGATGGACTGGGCAGGTGGCTGAGTGCCTGCCTACCATGCCTGAATCCCTGGATTCTATCCTCCCACACTACATAAACCTAAGCAAGGTGCAAGCCTATCAACCTAGCACTAGGGAAGTGTAAGTAGTAAGATCCTCTAAATTCAAGGTCATAGCCAAGTATAGTGGCATCCTTTAATACCAGCACTCCGGAAGCTTAGGCAGGCAGATCTCTGAAGTTCAAGTCCATCCTTGTCTACAGAGTAATAATGTCAAAAATGAAAGCAATTAACATGTAATTTCCAAAAATAACTTGAAATGATTTTCTTCAGAGTCCAAAAAAATAAAAAAATAAAAAATAAAACCCAAAACAACAACAACAATAAAAAACCTGTGGGTGAAGAAACAGCTCAGCAGTTACGAGCATTTGATGCTCTTTCAAAGCATCCAGGTTTGATTCCTACTACCCACATGGGAGCTTGTTAATAATTGTTCTTTGTTGTTATTATTAACATTATTTATTAGCACATTATATTACAAATCTCAGGGTCCAATACCCAGGCGGCTTAGGCAGAGAGCTACCTCCAAGGTTCCTTCACCCCATGCTCTCCTCTTGGTTCTCTCCCTCTCTCCTCCTACTCTCCTACTCCTCCTCCCTGCTCCCTTCTTGCTCCACCCCTCAACCCCCCAGGTGTTGCACATGTACACAGACGTGCAGGCATATCCATACTCTTAAAAAAATAAAGTTCCTACAAGGACTAACAGAAACTTTCCTGTTTAAAAGACCATATGAAAGTAATTGAAATCGACTCTATGAAAGACGAGTTTAATCTTTTGAAGAGTCCATTGTTAAGTTTTCCAATGCTCTTTATTAATCACAAACCATGTCAAATCTCAGAGAATTCTGTACCCGGGCGGCTAGGCAGAGTCTTCACCTTTTTTCCCCAATCCTCCTTCATTCCTCAATAACTCTCACCTTAGCCTTTTTAACTTTTACCCCATCCCCTCTATCTTTCAGGCCTTCATTAATACACAATGATACTAGGCTGGTGATCAGAGTTTTTGCTCCTGATCTGCTCGTGACCTGCTCGTGACTGGTCACCTTCAATTGTCTATCTGTTGGGAATCTCAAGGCTAGCACAAGGGTGTGACTAGGTAGGAAGCAAGGCCTGCACTGCTGCAAGGCATCAAAGCCCTTTTACAAACCAAAACAGCACACAATAGTAAAATATCCCACAACAGCATTCGACTTTATTTTTTGAATAGACAGCAAATTGAACTTGATTATACCCTTCAAAAATACAATTTATTGCAGTCCCTGTTATACTTCTGGCTGTGTGGTCCATTGGTTTATTTGAGCAAACTGAAAGACTGCCCTTTTAAAAAAAAAAAAAAAAGAAAAGAAAAAGGCATAACCACCTGGCATTCGACTTCTGAAGATGCTTGCTAATTTGTTTCCTATTTTATAAATGTCCACACTTCATGGAATCTGAAAACATCTTAAAAATCATGAAATCTCCAACAACTACAAATATCAGTATAACATTCACTTTACTTTTTGATGAGATTAATAGAGGAAAAGTGGCTTATTACCAAACAAAAGCATGAACTTTACATTCTACCAGGTAAACAAGAAATATCAAAGTTAAGCTATTCAACAAAGTACACAAGCCAACCTCAGAGCACAAAAGTGGCAGCACAGTTTCAGAACTATTCGCGTCCTGTTGTGGTATGTTTAGTTGTGGATAATATCTTAGTTAAGATTCGTCTCTTACTTGTTTACACCTCTGTGCCATCCCCAGCTTCCACCCTCCACAGGAGGTTCCTGTTATTTGTTGATTGAGGGTCTGTGTGAAAAACAGGAAGAAAACACCTGGGGACAGGGGGTGGAGCAAGGAGGGAGTAGGGGTAGGAGGTGGAGGATAGTAGTAGGAGGAGAAGAGAGAGGAGAGAGGAGAAGGAGAGGGAGAAGAACGAAGAGGAGAGCAATGGGGGAAGAAGCCATTGGAGTAGAGCTCTCTGCCTAGCTGCCGGGGCATTAGAATTCCCTGAGATTTGACATGGTTTGTGATTAATAAAGAGCATCGGAAATTACAAAGTCTGGATTCTCCGTGAAGCGCTCATAAATTTACTTTAACAGCGTCCCCTTACAGTCTTTTTTTGTTTGTTTTATTTTTGGGACAGAATCTCACTATGAAGCTCTGACTGTCCTAGAACTCACAGGCTGGCCTTGAACTCAGAGATCCACCTGCCTCTGCCTCCTGAGTGCTGGCATTCTAAAAATTATTTTTAAGTAATTCATCTTGAAAAATCTCCAAATTCTTTATTGTGTTATATGAGGTTAGTTTACATTGTCTTTTTGTAAATTGTATAGTCATATACTTAAAATTTTCAGTGTTTTGATTATATTGGAAACAGTAAAAGACAAGATGGAAAATCCTTTAGTAGGGTCTAGTGTTAGGGCTAGCCAGGTGGACTTCTAAGGAACCACGAGACATTCCAAACTGCTGCAAAACACATGAGGCTTTATTTTTATCCAGCACGTTGGGTCCCACCTATTCCCACACAGGAGATAAGCATGGCGGGCCGATTCCTTCCCCCGAGGCACTTTTATGGGGTTCAGGGGAAAGGGGTCTGGGGATGGAGGCTTGTGCAGCTCTGATTGGCTCAGAGCTTTCTGTGTTAGACTAATTGGTTGGGAGTTTGCGCCAGGGGGGGTGGTCAATCAGTGCCCTTGGACTAGCCATCCTTGAGACAGGGTGGCGCCTGGTATGCCAGGGAAGGAAGAATCCTGCTGATAGGTATTAAGCTTAATGGTCATTTCCCTGTGGGTGGGGAGGAGACTGAAGAGTACTGTTAATGGCTGTACTTGGGAAGGCATCTCTCAATAGGAGGCATCTCCCCCTACACGTGACTGCTAGCACTCAGGTGCATCTCCCATGACTGCTAGCACTCAGGTGAATTCCTAGGTTTTATATTTCTTAAATCCTTTCACTAGCAATCATGAAATCACAGTTCATGAAAAAAAATCTTCCTTCTTCACAAGGAAGTCCATGACATCCTGAAAATAAAGGCATTTCTGTAAGTTTTCATAGCACTTGTCATTGGAAATTGCATATTTAAGACTTTTTTTGAGACCAGGCAGACCTAAAACTCATAGAGATCCTGTCTCTGTCTTCCAAGTGCTGTGATTAAAGGTATGCATCACTATGCCTGGCTCGTCTAAGATAAACTAGCCATATTTTCTAGCTAACTGCCCAATTTTACTTTCAAATTACTAATTTGCAAGTGAGTTACAGTATTGTAAGAATTCATGATGGGTGGTGATGTACGCCTTTAATCCCAGCACTCTGGGGGCAGAGGCAGGCAGATCTCTGTCTGCCAGCCTGGTCTACAGAGTGAGTTCCAGGACAGAGAACAGATAAACCCTGTCTTGGGAAAAAAAAGAATTTGTTTGTAGCTGGGTATGGTGGTACATGTCTCAGCAGGGAGGGAGAAGCAAGTAGATGTCTGAGTTTGTGGTCAGCCTGGTCTATGTAGGGAATTCTAGACCAGCCAGGCCTGCAGTGGAATTCTGTCTTTTAAAAATAAGTTTATTGTAATGTTTGCTTTGATACAGGACCTCAACACATAGCTGCTTCTGGCTTTGACTTTGCTTTGTAGACCAGGTTAGCCTGAAATTTATGGTGATTTTCCTTCCTCTGCTGTAACCCTAACCCCTAAGCCTAGCCCCACTCTCTCTCACAACTTTGTCTCTCTCTCTCCCAGTCTCTATCTCTTTCCTCTTTCTTTCTTTTCCCCTTTCTTTTCCTCTTTCTCTTTCTTGACTGTCAAATATCTCTCTCTCTCAAGCTTCCACTCTGTACTCTCTCTCAATCTCTGGCCTAGCTTCTCTCTGTATGTCTTACATTCTCTTTGCACAACCTCTTTTCATCTCTTTCCAAGCTCTCATTCTCTCAACTGTCACTCTTGCGTGGCCTCTCTTCTCTCTCTCACTAGCTTACTTGGCTTGTTACTCACTGTTGCTTGATCTTTTTGTTTGATTCATATGTATATATATAATGTTACTCTCTATTACTTGGCCTTTCTCCCTCTCAGAAGCCTCTGTCTCTACCTTTCTTCTAATCACTCTCTCTTTCCTGGCCTCTATTTCTCTCTCTCATCCTCTCTCAGCACCACTTGGGCTCTCTCTTAAACTCAGCTCTCAGTCAATCGTGCTTCTTCTTTGCTCTGCCTCCAGGCCTGTGATACTTTCTTTCCTACCCTCTCTCTATCCCCTGTCACTATTTCTCTCTTTCTCGGTCTCTATCTATCTATCTCTATCTCTCTTTTGAAACAATATTCTCTCTCTCTCTCGACTGTCCAATCTCTCTTTCTCTTGCTTAGACTCTATATGCTCTCTCACTCTCCCAACCTATCTTCTGTCTCTATCTCTTGCCTGGCATGTTACTCCCTATTGCTCTCCATTCTCTCTCTTGCCTGCCCCCTGCCCTCGGTCACTCTCAGAACCACTTTCTCTCTTTCTCACTGTCAACCCTCACTCCATCTTGACTGGCCTTTTTACTTTCTTCCACTCATTAATGCTCTCTTGCCTGGTTGGTTTGTTTTCCCTCTCAGTATTTCTTTGTCTTTCCGTGAC
The DNA here is from genome assembly GCA_026225945.1 of Cricetomys ansorgei. Classification (NCBI taxonomy): domain Eukaryota; kingdom Metazoa; phylum Chordata; class Mammalia; order Rodentia; family Nesomyidae; genus Cricetomys; species Cricetomys ansorgei. Next base: position 2,593,915 of record JAMJFZ010000770.1, read on the forward strand.
TCCCTCCTGACCTCTTTATTCACAACAATGCTCTTTCTCATGCCTGGCCACTATCTCTTTCTACCTCAGAAAGACTGTCTCCCTCTCTGCAAGCTTTTCCCTCTTGCACACCAGCTCACTCTCTATCTCTTGGACACTATATCCTCCCTGGCCTCTAACCCTAACCCAGAAACCTAACACTCTAACCATAACCCTAACCCTCCAACTCTCATTCCTCTATCCCTCTATCCCTCTAACCCTCTAAACCTGAGTCTGAGTCTCAATTTGACAGAGTCTGAGTAAGACCCTGAGTCTGATCCTCTAATCCTCTATCCCTCTATCCCTATAAACCACTGACCCAGAATTTGAGTCTAACCCTGAAACTGTCCCTAAATCTGATACTGAGTCTGACCTTCTAACCCTCTATATCCCACTATCCTGTAACCCTCTAACCCTGAGTCTGAATCAGACCCTGAGTATGACTTTGAGTCTAACTCAACAATCCCTCTTAACTTCTCACAGTCTAATCCTCTAAGGCTGAGTCTTAGTCTCACCCTGAATCTGTCCCTGAAACTAAGTCTGATCCTGATTCTGACCATCTGACCTTCATCCCTTGATGCCTCTATCCCTTTAATCCTCTAAACCTGAGTCTGAGACTGAGTCTGAGTCTGAGTCTGACCCTGACCCTGACCCAAATCCTAACCCTGACCCTGACCCTGACCCTGACCCTAACCCTAACCCTAACCCCTGACCCTGACCCTGACCCTGACCCTAACCCTGACCATGACCATGACCCTGACCCTAACCCTGACCCTAATCCTAACTCCAACCCTAACCCCTAACCTTAACCCCTAACCCTAACCCTTGACCCTAACCCCTGACCCTGACCCTGACCCTTAACCTGACCCTGACCCTGTCCCTGAACTTGACCCTGAACCTGACCCTGAACCTGACCCTGACCCTAACCTCCAGAGATTCTCTTGTCTACCTGCCTCGTGGAGTAGGAGCAGAATCACACCCATGGGTGCCACATATCCATGCTTTGCCATCCATCTTTATAGGGATTTCTAAACTCAGGTCCTGATGTCTACATGACTATCCCATACACATTTAGCAATCTTCCCTTCCCAAGCTTCACATTTTGGTACCTGTGCCCCTCTACTAGCCATGAGCCTGCCTTGGTTAATGATGCTGCAGTGCTCTGTCTGTTGAGCACGTCCATTTTAATTCTCTTTCTCATGGAGAGAAAAGATAACAACCTACTGCTGTGTTGTGTGTGACCTGGAGCCCGGAAGCTTCACTTCATTTATTAAGTGTGGAGACTTTGACATTTTTCATGAATGGGGAGAGACAAGAAACAGAGATATAAGCACATTCCAAGTGGCTACAAATGGCTTTTTGACATCAGAAGGTCATAGAGAGTTGGCTACCATATTAGATGGGCATTCTTGTGGTCAGACAGGAGGCTAGAGTAAGCCTTGCTCCAGGCCCCTGGTTCTGGTCTGAGGCCAGGCTATGTTACTGCTGCCTCTTCTATACATGGACTCAGTGCAGTATGGAGCCTGCCTTTCAGGATTCTCTCCTACCCGTGTACACACTTAGAGATTACCTAATCTATGAGCAGAATTTTAACAATCAGAGATCTTTCAAGGCATTCTTGACATGGGGACAGTGGGAGGAGAAATACAAAGGGCAGCAATAGCTTTCACCTCAAGGCAATCTCAATGAAAGCTGAGATAAGAGGTAAAAAGTGGAAACACAGAAGCAGGCATTTGACTGAAGCCTGAAGTTCAAGTTATACATCATGGCCAACTGGGGTAGCATGTGTAGAGCAGATTGAGACTCTGGCATTGGACTTTGTGAAGCCTGTAATGTCAAAGCCTAGCCTAGAGTCAACAGACATGGATTTTTACTTGGTTTCAGGAGGTCTTATAGGTCTCCTGTTGGATCTGTCCATCACTTTTTCGGGGAGGCATGCTGAGTCCTAGGAGTGGGTAACTGATTTCTTACAGTCCACTCTTTCCTAGGAAAGACAGTGGCTATACCATGTATATGTTGAGTTCCTTCTTACCATTTGTGGTTTGTGAAATTTCTTTATCTTCAGGATGTACTGACCTTCACAGTAGTCATCCTCAGAACTTATACCCAGAGATTAATCCAGGACTGAGAAGTGGCCAGGCAACTTCTAGGGCAGGCTCCAAAATTCATCATCTCTTCAGGTAAGTCTGAAGAGCATTAGTATTTCTGTGGGTCTCTGGGAAGGATGAGGATTCATTTGCAGACTTACTTTATCAGAGTTTAGAGATCCATATCTTTCATTATGTGTGCTTCTGAAAACCTTATCACCCCCTTTCTCAACCAAAAACCACCACAAACATAGGCATTTCAGTGGGCATCCAATTCCCTTAATAGTAAATAGGCTTGGCACTGGTCAGAGATCTCCTGGCGTTACAACCCTCTACCTAATATTTTTCCATGGATCAAGACTGTTGATTTCTAAGAAGCACCAAGATTTCACTTTTAATATTCCAAATTTTGTTTTGAAAGGGCTCAAAAATCCAAAGGAATGTCAAGACATAGAATAGGAAGATAGATGGCCATGCCTTCTGGGAGGACTGCAAAGATATGAGTGTATGGTGTAGTAGAGGGTCCTGTGGTAGAGAGAGATAATGTCCAAAGTTCCAAGGGACTGCAGAAGCAAAGATGGATATTGTCCAGGGTGGTCCAGGGCTCTGTTATTGAGAGAAGACGACCACTGTTTTCAAGTGGGCATACATATACCATAGGGCTGGTGTATGGAGTCATCTGAGGTCTTCTGGTGGGAAAGATGACAAAAATCTCCAGGTTGGTGGATAACTCCAGAAAAATGGAAGTGATGTCTGGGGTCTTCTGAGTGAGAGGGAATTGAAATTTCTAATTATATTTCAGTGGAAACCTCTCCTGTCTACACTAGGGGAATGTTTCCAGGTCATCATGGAACTTCCCTCTTCTCATCTACCAGGACTCTGATATTCCAGATTAGGAATGTGCTTGGTTATAGGGATTAGATGCATTCTTCAATGTGACAATATTCTTGGAGGAGATAGGAATAAATGACTTCTCAATCCAGATAGGAGTAATAATATCATTAGAGTTCATCATGGTGAATGGATGAGTTTGTTGTGGTGTAGGTAAAGGATTGTTTATAGAGCAGGCTTGACCATCATGAGTTGTGACTCATGAAGCCTGGAACCCTAGCAGGCATCCTTGCTAGACAGATTATCTCATCAGAGTCTCCTCAGGCAGCTTGGGTATTCAGAGTCTCTACCCTTAATAGGTTTGGGCTGCTTCTGTAACCTTGGTAAGGAACTTTGGTGAATATTAAAGTTTCTGCTTTAATATTTTAGATAAACCAGATAAGATTTAAGATAAACGAGACTTGAGGTTTGTTTAGTTCCCAAGTCTCAAACACCTCCTTCCTCCTTCCAGGAGGCAATGTTTCAACTCTGAGGAAATGACCCCATGGCAATTCTGTAGAATTTCATGTAAATAGAACCAGACAGTGTGTACTCGGTTTATTTTTTTAAAAAATGACATAGGATCTCTTTGTGTAGATTGGGTCGGGTGCCCTCAAATTCCCAGGTATCCTCCTGCCTTAGCCTGTGGAGTACATTCATAGTAGACATTGGCTCTACGCTCAGCCTTGTTCTTTACTTTTCTCTGGTGTCTTGGGTTATTACCTACTTTGCCATACCAAGACTCAGTGATACCCAGTGATAAATCAGTGATACTCTCTTCAGTTGCTCTCTCTGCCAAAAGAGCTTGGCCACATTAGCATGATTTCCTCCAGGCTAGTCTTCACAGTGTGCCTTGTCTGAACAGTTCCATCAATCACTCAGAAAGTCTTTGATGTATAGATGTAGGACTATGTGAATCATGTCATCCAGGATTCCCTTGAGACATAACCTGGTCTGATGTGAGAATCAGACTTGTATAGGATAGAGGTGTTCCCTTTCAGTTCTCCAGTGTTGATGCCAGCCTCATCTGCTATGACAGTACTTGTGTTTACCATAGAGATGAACAACTCTTGCCCTGCAGCCAGCTGAGGCTTTCTGGGTTTTGATATCATCTTAAAGCTAGTGTTGCTGGGTGTCCAATAAGGATCAGAAATGACCTGTTGGTGAATATTATTAAATTAAGAACTGGGCTTTTTTTGGGGGGGGCTGGGAGATTCTTTCCTAAGTCCAGAATGTATCTGACAGGGTCAGGAAACCCCCAAGTATGAGGGCAAGTGTCTCAAAGCCTGGCAGAGCATGCACCTATGTATCATATTGTGCTGGTTCTTTTTCAGGTGCAATTGCCTGATGGCAAGGTATCATAGAATATTTTCAGGAGAACCAAGTCAAGGAGCCTTGGTCAAATTACCTGTGTGGAATTGGGCCAGCATGTGAAATAAGAAAGTGTGGATTGTGTAAACTGTTCAACAGCAGTTACAAACTTTTATCCTTTTGTGGCTAGGATACCACCAAAGTTTCATGTTAGATAGCACTGCTTGAGTAGTTTATGGTAGTTCTCTGTATTGGCAAAGCTTTTGAGAAATGTGTTTGGAATTGTAAGCCCAAGGTGAGTCTGCTCCACACAGGCTTTGATAAATATTGGGTTGTGCCCCCTAGAAGTTGCTGGATCACCTAGCTCAAGGAAGAATCTTACACTATTGAGCCTTCCTTCACCTCTATACACAGGGCTACCTTCTTCCACTCATCAGTTTTGTAAGTATGTATGGAGAGTGATATGACATTCATTTGTGATGGAAACCCCCAATAGAGTGCTGATCAGCAAAGTTGACTGGGTATGTTCTAGGTAGGATGAAGCAGACTGGCTTTCCTTGACAACTGACATTTGTTGTGTTTCTGAAAGAAATGTTTTATTAAGCTTAATTCAGATTTTTTAACTACCAGAAGAAGGAAGAGGAGAAAAAGAGAGAGAGACAGAGATAGAGACAGAGACAGAGACAGAGACAGACAGAAGAAATAGCCTCTATGAAGAGAAAAGACTGTGAAATTAAACAAATGAGGAAAAAAGCTCTGAGGTGAGAGCCACAGAAGGGAGGCCCTTAGAGATAAAGAATTCAGCTGAGATCAGGAAAAAGCAAGGTTCTTACTGCTTTTCCTGATCATGGAGCCAACACATCCTCACTACTCCAGTGGTAGCATACTATTTTACAACCTGAGTTTTCTGATAGCTGTGCTGTATGTGTATGAAGCTCAAGATGTTGTGTTTGAGACCTATGGAAGGGGTTATATGTTTCCCCATAGCAGTGGTGAGAAAAGATGCCAAACTGCCAAGACTTTGCCAGATATTCTTCCAACCAGCCCAGTGCCCCTGCTGTTGTGAAAGCCACAGCTTAGAGAAAAATAGCTGCTTAGTTAAACTGGCCAATTTTTTTCCTGCAAACCCGACTAAGAGAAAGACAAGCTGCCCAGGTACTTGTGATGGTGATGAGAACTCTATCCATGAGGGAACCTACCTGTAGACAAGGTGACCAGTTATTTTTCCAGAAAACCAGACTCTATCTTAAAACCTAGAAAGCATTTCCTAAGGGTCAGCACACAGAAACTGTTTTCCAGAACTGACTGAGAATGCATCTCCTGCTGATATCCAAACTTGGTACTGTAAAAGTTTCCCAGCTGGTGCTGGTTTTGAAGGCATGTTGGAGTCATGGAGAGCATCTGAGGCTTGGCACTATGAGAGTCCAGGAGAGGCCACTCGTAAAAATGCAGCCTCAGTAGTAGTTGAAGACCCAGGGTGAAGGGGTCACACAGATAAGTTGAGGCTTGGCAGCATAAAGAGAGCCCAGGAGAGGTCATTGGTGAAGGTGTAGCCTCAGTGGCAATTGAAGGCCCGGATTGAGGGGGTCATGTGGAGAAGTTGATGCTTGGTACCATGAAAAGAACCCAGGAGAGGCTACTAGTGAAAGTGAAATCCAGTTGCAGCAAGGGACCCCAGAAGTTTTAGAGATGCCAGTACCATGGCATGACCACCAAGAACAGCAGCAGCAATGGAGTGGAACAAGCTAGAGCCTTGAGGACAAACTGTATGTGTTGGAGAGGGCAGAGCCAGAGAAGTGGTCCAAGTCCTTTGTAGGAGCTCAGAAGATTGTGAGTAAATTCCAGATAATTAGATATTGATAACGTTTTTCTGTTGTCCAAAGGCATTGAGAATGATAGGTGTTTGGTTTCATTTCATCCTGGGCATTAATATCCTTGTGATTGTTCCTCTTGTAGATAGTTTTGCTGGTGTAGTTTTAGATTGTGTTGTAAAAGCAAAGCAATTTTTTTATACAGAAAAGGGGAAATGTTAGGGAAGTTTATTTTTAGTTATGTTTGAAATTGTTTTATGCACTGTTGGGTGAGGGGCTAGCCTAGGTCTAGGGTGTTTTATATTGTCTGCAGGTGTTGGATTTCTTTGGGGGATGTTTAATTGCTTATGATCTGCACGTAGTATCAGTAGAATACCTAAGACGTTCTGAATCAATAAAAATAGCTGAGTAAATGCTCTGGGCTTCTACTGTTGATTGAATATGGCACTGGCCAGGATGGTGATTCTCTCTGCTGAGGTCTGGGAGGGTTTGGACCTGTAAATATGCCACTGTGTCTCTGTTGCTGAGCCATCACAACAATGAACTACAACACAGCTATGTGTGAATTTCCCTGTAGACTGGGGCTAAGGAAGTGCCCTGGGAATAAAGCCTCAGAACACCACGCAGGGACACAGATACAAGGACAATGTGACAGCATGTGAGGACTGAAAAAATTTGCATTATTAAGGCAATGTTTCCTTAGATCACGTTAGGTTAAAGTTCACTAGGCAGGTGGGTCTGACCATGAACTCAATATCTTTATTTTTTTCACCCCAAAGTGTATGCCCCCATACACGTCTATGGAAGGAGAATTTTATGAGTTGAGATGCCCCCTTATAACATACTCAAAGTCTCCTTCATCTCATCCACCACAATGGGTAAGGGAAACAGAAAGATTCATTTTGATATAATGTAGGCATGCCACCCCTTAGCTGAAATATTTGGTATAAAACACTTTGGGGTCAAGACATGTCTGGATTTTAGAAAATTAGGAGTGCTGTACATTTCCTAACTCATCCCTCTCCATGTAACAATGAAACTTCTTGCCACTCATCAGGAGGGGGATAGAAGTTAGTTCAGAGTCATGGCTCCTGCCTAAAATCCCAGCATGTTGCACTCAGGAAGGTAAGGCAGACAGATCTCAGTGAGTTTCAGGACAGCTTGGTCTACATAGTGAGTTCCAGGTCAATCAGGCCTACATAGTGAAACTGTCTCAAAACCAGTCAACAAACCAAACAAACACACAAACAAAAAAGTAGTTTCCAGTGTGTATGGATAGGATTTGCATGCTGTGATCATAGTGTAGTTGTATCCACTGCCTGTCAGGGCATGAGAGATGGGTTCACATAGTGCATCAGTGAAGCCTTAGCTGATTCTTTTTAGTTTCAATAGGTCTTGCTAGGATTCAGTCTGGCCTCAAACTCACCACAATCATCAATCTTCAACTGCTAGAATACAGAACCATATCAGCATGCTGGTAGGAGTTGGTATACCAGTGCCCCACTTACAGGCCACATTCAATAAATACTGCTTGAAGAAATAAATTAGTAAGAAATTCTCACCCAGGAAAGTGCCTAAACTGGCACATTTGGGAAAGTCATAGATTTTTTGAAAAAGAGATGATTGAGTAGGAGCAGGAAGACTGGTAGGACATAGTATCTGTGGAGCCAAGAGTTTGGAAAGGGCATTAAGGAAGCAGTTTCTTTTTGCAGCAGAGACCATCACAGAAATTCACAACTGGTGATGCATAGAACAACTGACCACGTAGTGCCCAGCACCAATTACTAAATCTACAACACATGGTTACACCTAAGGCTCAGGGAACACTGTGAAAGATGAGGCAGGAAGATTTTAAGAATCAGAGAACCAGGACATCAGCTGTGGAATAATATCAAAGTATCAAATAACACTGTTAACTCTGGAAGTCATTCAGAGAACTGACAGTATTGCAGTTTTTGTGACTGTTGCCTCCTTTATTCTCAATCAGTGTAATTGGTCAGTTATTGATATGAATCTCTCTCCCTTCTCACTGATGTCACTATCTGGAGGTTCACCATAATGCAATAAGGAACAAGTGAGTGTGATTTGTTGATTCATAAACAAAAGTATAAAATTGCTCCTTTCCAACACAGCAGCTTCCTACTGTTGTTAATTTTGGAGGAAGAATTTAAAATGCATAGGAAACTTCTCCTGAGAAAAAAAGTTCAGCTTACACCAATTCATAGAAGTTTCTCCAAGACTGGACAAGAGTAAGAGATAAAATAGTTCCTTTAGATACCATAATGCCCTGTAATTTTTAAACAGTTGAATGTTTGAGCTGTTGAGAGTCTTACCATTGGTTATTATTCATATCTATTGCTTTTAAACATTGCATGTTAATTGGCATCTGTTTCATCTTTAGACTTTAGTAGACTACTTTTAACATCATTGTCTAACATCTCTTTTTCCCTTTTCCAAGCCTTCAAAGAAGATTTCTGTCACTTTTTCTACATCTTAAGGAATAGAACTATATTTTAAGGAATCATTGCAATACACACCTAAAATTGTAATAGATGAATGCATATTTGTAAGGTTTGGTATGTATGGAATATCATTCACATGAATTTACTCTAGTCTCAAAAACAAATAACTCATGTGTACTACTTACTCATATCCAGATTCATTTGCTTACAGAAGTCATTAGCAAAAGATAATCTCCTTAGATGGACTTTTGAAACAGATTTCATCCTGTTTTAAATAATGTGGAACATGGAGGCAAACCCTAAGAGTTTGTTAAGTGAAATCTTTTAGTGGGTTAGGACTATATAACCTCATATCACAATCTACAACTAAAAGTAAATATGAAGCACAAAATAAAATTCATTTCTTCTGTGTTCATACCCATGTCTTTCCAGTAAATGTGAAACTTTTAGTTATTAAAATAGCTTTTAGTAATAAAACTATCATTTGTCACACCAGAGTAATTTTTTAAATTATTAAACTTAGTGAATACTTTTGTGCTTTTAAAATCAAACTCTTTTCACAAGGACATTATTGCTTCTTGAATCATTTTATTTTATCATTAAAAAAGGGAAGAACAGCTGAATGATCATAAGAAGGGGAAGAGAAGGAAAGTCAGGAATTTATTATGCAGTATGCTGACTTCACAGGAGAGGTAAAAATTCATTTTGAAAGAAAAGGTGAATTATAGATGATATTGAGTCCATGGTCAGGAGGATATAATTCATAATTCAAATCTTGATGTCATCTGTACAAACTTGAACAAGAAAAATTAACACATGGTTGAGCTTGACAGGAAAGATTTCGTTCTTGAGATTACATGAAAACAAAATTAAATCTATCAATGTAGACTATAGAGAAGGTGGTATACACAAACTGTTCAATTCCTAGAAAGCACCTGTGCCTTACACTTTGGGTTCTGAAGGAACAGAGTTTCTATAGGAAATTAGGACATTGTGTCATCCTACATGAGAATTAAGACAGAGTTTTTAAAGAATACATTGAAAAGATCAAAAAATTTATATCATATCTGTGGCAAATAATATTCCACAAATCATACATAAAGTAAAAATTTTCAAATGACAACATAATTTTTCTTGATGGAATATTAATCAGTATTAAAATATTACCAATTATAAATAATATAGAATTCCTTTATTGTTCTATAAATAAAAATAGTCTATCCTTCATCCTTGTCAAAATAAGATTTGCAAATTAAAAGACAAGTAATATTCTTCCTTGATTTTGCCTCATTTTGAAAGCAAGTTTTCCTTAGTCATATGTTTATTTCATATATTTTATACAATATACCCAAGTCAATTCAAATATAAATGTAGGTAGGAAAATCCTCTCTTTCTACTCACCTACAGAATGACTTTACATAGGACACGTATCTGTAAAAGAAAATGAGATCAGTAAGGAGGAACAAAAATGTTATAAGACTTAAAGATATGACTATATTTAATCTGAATCAGGGATCTTACTGAATACACACACACACACACACACACACACACACACACACACACACACACACATATACCATAGCAAAACACAATATATTGATATTACCTGTATGCTGGATATCTAGAATGTTTTCTCGTGGAATATGGTGTGCCTCAGTATATTCAGCAAGTCTTTCATACTGTTCATGATTCAAAATATCACATTTTTTTCCTGCATTACATGAATGTCAGTGTCAGAGACATATTCAGTAGAATCCTGCATAATTTACATTGCTTCCTTCATGTCCCTCCGTGATATCCATGGAAAGTCTTAACTTTTTCAAATTCATCTACTCTGGGTGAGTTAATTCTGTTACAAGAATTTTCCCAAGTGTCATGGACACATTTAATGAAATCTCAATGGTGATATAACATCACCTTCAAGTATTTCATGATGCATAAAGAATTCAAAGTACTTGTCTAGGGAACTTGCTCATCTACATCCTATCCACTTTCAAACACACACCAGAGAATCATCAATTCATGTTGATGGAACCATCACATTTCATGTTTTATTTTTCTGCACATTTAATCAAATGGCACTCTAAATGGGCTGAATTTTGGGAAAATTCCATATGCTTCATTCTTTCCACACCGGAAACATAAACAAAAACTCTTTTTATATTCTCCTCCATGGCCCTGAGTCTCCAGTGTCCATGCTACTAAAAGTTACAATATAATATACATATTAGTCCAATCTGGTAGTTATTTAGTGGGCAGGATATGGAAATTCCATGATACTGTATTTCAAGGGTGATTCTGACTTTGTTCTCATTTGCAGAACAACACTTTTGCTACTATTTTAGAGAATCCACCACCATTCTTACCAACAACAAAAATCAAGTTTGTTTTCTGGCTGGCTCTATCCACGCTCACACTGTAAAAGACTAAGTACTCTGGTGTCTCTCTCACAATTTTAAATTCATTGTCACCTTCAACTGTAATAATATTAGAAATATTTCAAGACTCAGTGTCACTCTTTTTTACACACTGTTTATTGTCACCTCTTCACTAAACAGTAATGTTGACTCTGACTCTAGTAGTAATATCTGATTGATTAACATAAGACTAATGTGTGCATAGCTATACCTATAGACATTCATTTTGCGTATAGCATCCTGATATAGAGAACAGACACTTCTGTTCTTCAAAACTGATTATGAATCCTGAGGACAAATACTTTGCCTCTTCTCTGAATTTATTGTAGAATTATGGAACTCTCCTTTGCAACTAGCTTTGGTATTCCTGACCTTTTATCCAGATATCAAAGCCACTTGTCAATTTCATGAAAACTTTAAACTCTGGTTTCATAACTTGGTGGGTAAATGTATACATGTTCAAAAATAGAGTGTGCTAATTTGTAATATGAACAAAAGTTTTCACCTTCTTCTCTTATTGATGAAAGGGATGTAAGAATGACATTATTAGATATTACCAGACACTCACATTACTTATGTGTGCGTGTCTGTATTTGTAGTATGTTTGTGATTGTGTGTGTGTGTGTGTGTGTGTGTGTGTGTGTAAAAGGATTTTAGGATCTTATCCCTTGCTACTACAGGACTGCTTTTTAAGATCCATATGAAGTGAGGTAAAGCACTAGACTTGCTAGTATTCTGTGCCCATTGCTCAATTAAGATCAAACCAAAAGTCAAATTATATATATGGTCAGCTGAAAAGTTTTGCTATTATTTTGGGAATTCTTACAAAAATGAAGAACTCAATCTGAAATCCTTAAGTAGATTTTTCTAGTAAATTCTTTTAAAGATTAATGTTTACCTTGAATTAACTTAATAATACCTCTACAAAATATGAGAAAATGAAATTTTGGAATAACACCATTAATTTAAATTTTCCATAAATCAAGGATGACAAATCATGTCTCTAATGTTAGTAATTGGAAGCCCAAGGTATGAAGTTTGCAAAGACACTTGAGCCACTGAGATCTAATAGTGAGTGGCAGGCCTGTCCAAAAACAAAGTGAGCCATTGTATGGAACAGAAAAACAGCAAAACTTACCTATAAATAACTTTCTATATGAAGAAATATTTTGAGAACATGTTGTTAGAATTATTCACATCTTTATGTGACAGTGCTCTTGTCCATGGAAACCTCAGATGATCCACAGTGTTTTGAAGTCAATTTTTTTTCTATTTCTATGTACCAAAGGGCATTGAAGTATCAGCATGAATGTGCACACCCACAATGCATTTGTTAATAGAGGATTGCCAGATTCTGTACTTAACCTGGGCATTGTAAGTATCATGATTTTGCTTATTCCCAACAACTTTGGTCAGTGTGCAGTGCCCATTTGCCCTAGAAATCAAAGAGAGTAACCATGGTTTATTCCTTGTCACCACTAAATTCATATTAAAGCTCTTCAAGTGATATAATGCATTTGAGGGACACATATTACCAATGAACCTCTCCATGTACAGAGATAGGACCTAAATGACTATGCTTACCTTACTTTTGCTGATTTTTGTTTAGAATATATAATCCTATTTGTAATCCTAGAGATGCCTTTCTTTATTTTGCCACATATAATGAAGGCTTTGGATGACTTCCTTGTCTAAATTTCACTATTCATTATTTTTTTTCAAAATGCTAAATCTATTGTTCTTGTACAGCAACCATATATGTGTGTGTGTGTGTGTGTGTGTGTTTACATGTATATATTTTAACTGTTTATTTTGTAAGCTAAAACTTAAATTTATGGCAATATAATAGAAATGGTTTTAAGCATTTTCATTTCTTATTGTGTTGTGTTCTCTTTCATTGAACATAGTCATCCACACGTCAGAGAGAGAATCATCAAACCTAGAGCTTCTTGAAAGAGATTCATGAACAATATTTATTTGACTTATTTGTGGAAGAGTTTTATGACATTCCTGATTTAATAACACAACATGTATAGCTTTGACCCAAATGGTCACAGCTTCCAACTTACTACAGATGAGTTCTTTAGAGTGATCTGTATCTAACATAGAAGATAAAGTTCAACCCCAGCTTTCCATCCACAAGGAGCCCTAAAAATTTTCATGGAATTGGAGACAGTGTTTATATCTCTGTATGATGGCCAAGGCTGCCCCATCTTAGAATGATACAATCATATTGCTAAAGATGAGGACTTCAGTTTAATGACCAGAAACCAAAATATCCTTGTAAATTTCACAACAGGAATGGTGAGAAAAGTCAATAGTCTGCTCATTTTACATCGATGACAATTTGCTTATTTGATGAAAAATGTGACTTCCATTTTGTTACCTCCATCATCACAATGAATTTCACAAACATAAAGTCTCAGAGGACCAGCTGGCACTATCATGTCTGCATTATCTGCAGCAATATTAATTGTATACCATTTTCCATCAATCTGAAAAAAATGACCGCAAAAATAAAAAAATATAGTGCATTGGAATATGTGTTGGTATTTGCCTTTCTGTTCTCAATCCTTGCAAACATTTAAATGACTAGAAATATAAATCAATAACATTTCGTTTATTAGTTCAAGATTATGTTTCCAGGAATGCAGAATAACACAGGGTAATATGAGGACTCTATTAACATAGAATCATGCACATGAGACATTGGTAAACTGCTATGTCCTCATATGTTCTGCAGTTCCAATCCACCCATTTTTTCCCCTTATTCCACTTGTTTCATCCTAGAGAAAATTTGATTGGAAAAGTGTTCCTGAGTGAGTCAGGTTATTTCAGGAATGTGAGTCTCATGGAATTACTGAATAACATATCTTACCCATAGAAATATGCTATTGAGGAATCTCACACATACACAGAGACCAAATGAATTTACCTCTGCATGAGCAAAACCAAATGCCAGGGCCAGGAGCGGAAACTTTACCATGATGGTGCCTGACTTTCCTCTTCTGCAGAAGCCCAAAGTAGGTTAGTGGTTGTGAAGATCTGAACGGATAAAGCTTTTCATACAGTTTGTTAGAAGCAGTGGCATGGAATCAGCCAATGTGTGTCCAACACAGCAACCCACACCCCTTCAGTATTTCCTGTTTGTCCCTGGTGGATGGTTTATGACCTCATGTCCCTAAACTAATGTGCTGAGCCTTAAGGTCAGGTTATGTTGGGTTGATTAATTGAGCAATCCTGTCAGAGTGAAAAGATTTTTCATATGAGAGCATTTATTAGAATGATTTCCTCTTCAAAAGTAAAGTGGTGAGTAGTGGGCAAAAATTGTATACATACGACCTATGTGTTGCATTTATCCAAAGTGGCATGTGGTTTAAAGTACACTCTGAACCTAATCATAATACTGTGCACTTAAGTGGATTTAAATCTGTGGCCTATATAATATGAGCCAGTGTAACTATACTCTTATAAGACAGGATGTTAAAAATTAAGGAGGATTTCCTATAAGGATAGATTCATATATCTTATGCTGCTTTTAATCCTTTCTATATATTGAGTTCTTCTAGGGCATTGACTTCAATTGCACTGGGTACAGAGCTATAAGTGAAAGCATTAAAAAATAGCTGTATTAATAATAGGAAAAATTGCTGTCAGATGGCCACTGGTCATAAATGAAAGTATCATTGATTAAAATAAACCAAATCAATTGAAAAAGTCTTTAAAGTATGACATTCAGAAAAACTGTAGAATTGTGTGAATTGACTCTATATATGCTTTGCATTCCCTTAAGGAAGGACCCTCCCCATCCAGTTGCAGTTTCACTTCTTTACATGTCACAATCAAGGGCTGTGTTGTCGTTAGCAATAGGGTCTTGTCATCCATTTGCAGGAACACCCAAGAAGAATATCAGGACTCTATAAGTACTCATTTATCCTCTGGACCTTCCCTCTTTAGAGCATGAAATATCCTGCAGCTAGAAATGCGGTACTTTTCTTTGATAACCCATGCTTTCTAGCTACACAATTATAAAGCATTTAGATCTTTCCTTGATGACACTTTCATTAAATTATATTCTTTTGTATATCCATTTCTTTTTCTTTGGAGATTATAATCACATTAGATAGATAGATAGATAGATAGATAGATAGATAGATAGATAGATAGATAGATAGATAGATATAGATAGATAGATAGATAGATATAGATATATACATATATAGATATATACATATATAGATATAGATACATAGATATAGATATATTCTTGAATACTACCTGTATGGACTGTTCAACTTTAGTTGTGTATATGTTTTCAGGGCCAATCATTTGGGGTAGGATGACAAATTGTGTGTTTCTTCCCTGGTGAAGACTATTTCTCCAACTTCCACTCTCAGCATTCCTTATTTGCATGTAATACTTTGTGTAGGATTGAGACCTCATGGACTTTCCAATCTACAAGTTCTCATGTCCCTTGTTGCCCTAATTAAGCTTATCTTTCATCTTGGTGAGACTTGATTGGTATAGCTTCTCACATTATTAGGAGACATGATCTTACAGGCAACTCTCTAGTCCTTTGTCTCTTTCAATCATTCTGTTTTCCTCTTCTGCAATGATCCCTGAAACTTCGGTATGGAGGCTGGAATATAGAGGAACTGGACTCTAAACCTCTGCACTTCAGTTGGTTGTGGATTTCTGTAATGGTCTTCATCTGCTACAAAGAGAAGTTTCTGTAATAATGATTGAGTCCTAATTTCTTTACCATTGAATAGTATTCCATAGTGTATATGCACAGCTATTTCATTATCCATTAGCCAGTTACAGGACATTTAAGTTGTTTCCATTCTCTAGCTGTTGTGAATAGAATAGCAATGAACATGGATGAGCAAGTATCTGTGAGATAGTATGTCAATCATTTGGGCATATGCCAAAGAGTGGTATAACTTAGTCACAAGGTACATTTAATTTTAGCAAACTGAGACTTCTCCACACTGTTTTCCTGAGTGGCTGTACAATTTTGCAATCCCACCAACAGATCTAACTCTAACTCTCTCCCTATCTCTCTCTCTTTCTCTCTCCCTCTCTGATTTCTTTTTACACCACTTTATTCAGGTTGTAAGTCCATTTTGAATGGTCTGTGTTCTTTCTGACAATTTGTGTTTTTCTCTATTTTTTTTATGCATTCTGGATAATAATTTATAGCTAGCATCTTTACCTACCCTGGGCCTATACCAGATTTTGCCTGTCTGTTGCAGGACATGGGTAAGGATCCAGCACATTAGATTGCATACTTCCTTTTGCATCTGGATACATTTGAAGGCAGGAAGAACATTGACCTGCCCTATTCCCACTTGGGAGGCCATTGGGTTCCAGAGTTAGTTCCAAAGTTATGGTCATACATATAACCCAGATCAAGCTCTTAGGGCCACAAATAAAACTAAAATCAATGACATTGTGATTGACACTTATGAGTGGAGGTGTTGACAAGATTGTGATTGAATATTTTAGATATTTGAGAAGAATTACCAGAATATTTTTTATATGTGTGAAATTGTCAACAAGCACACTTTAAAAGTAAAAGCCCCTTACTGGAGACATCCATGATGAACTACTTATTTGAAAAATGGAAAAAAAAAACAATAGCTGTGGAGAACAGAATGGAGAATTGAACAAAATTTCAAATACTGAAGCATTGTGTGCATCCAGGTTCACAGACTTGTGTCCCTAGTCACAGACAGCCTTTCTTCCATACAATCCCTCCACCCTGTCCAAAGAAGCAATCTCATCTTTTCTGACACCCATGGAATGTCTGTGTTCTCCCAAATTCTAGAATTCTAAAAAATAACTAGGGACACTAGTTTTAATTCTTTCTTTATGTACCTTTGTTTTCTGTTATTAGAGACTAAGAATGATTGGGGAATCCACTTCATAATCCAACTAGAGATTTATGATTTACTTCTGTTTGTTGGCCTCTTCCAACCAAATGGATTACTCACTGACTTCTGTTTCTCAATACTTCTGTTTCTATATTTCTTGGGCTGATTCTCAGAATCAATGTGAACAATCAATATGATGGCACCTGTATAACTTCACATTTCCCAGACATTGGTGTGAGAATTTAATTGCCTTCACTACTTTGTGAATACTCAGTCATTGTGCAAAAAACATTGTAAAATGATTATTATGGTTTCTATTTAGCTTTATTTTACATTTTCTGGATAAATGACTCAGGAGTTTCTGTTTACAGAAAATTTATCTTTTCTTGAAAATTAAATTTGTTGCAAAAAGTGATGTTTTTTGACTCAAATGTTTATAAAAAAAATCCATCTTCACAGAATATTCACCAGCAATATGCCCCTCGTCATTTTCAATAGAAGAGTTTATTTTTATTATTCCCAATTTAGTAGCTATTTTGGGGCATTGGTACATTAGAAAAGAGATATGCTTTCTGTTAAAAACAACTATGTTTTAAACAGCACTAAGACAAATCAACCACAATAAAACCTGAAAAATCGATACTCTTTAATTTTCAGATGAATGACAACTCACCTCACAGTCCCTAACCTCAAGCAGTGCCCTTGGTTTTGGATTCCTGTGTCATCAAATCCAATTATCACCATCTATTCAGGTTGCCATCAAACCAGAATAGATTTAATTTATTATTTCTTTCTTCCCTTGGCTTTCTTCATCTGTGTGGCAGGAATATGCCTTGGACATTCCCATTGTGATTGTTGGAGTGAAATATATGACATTTCTATTTACTATTTCATCACTATATCTCAGAGTCCCAAATATCTAAAGGTTAATAATCTCCACCTCTTTTTAAATCCTAGAATAAAATAGTCATTCATTAATATTTTCTCTAAATGATTTTTCTTTTGTTCAATGTCCAAGTGCCTAGACTTTAAACATGATCAGTTCTTGTAAAGTTTCTTTGGTTTTGCTTCTTAAATACATAGATTCATGGATCATTTGGGCATACCTCTATTGTATTTTGGAAAATGACTCTGAAAATGTTGATTATAGATATTTGTTTCCCATCAAAATATGTATATGACTAATAATAATCTCTCATACTTATCAAAATCTTTATGGGTGTACCCTAAATACAGTCTTCTTTACATTTTCATTATACAGTGTATTTTCAGTATTCCAAATTTAATGTCTATATTTTGTCCCCAGAACATTATAAGAGAGATATGATTTCATTTGAAAAATCAATCTGAGGTTTAAGCAGTACCAAGTTCAGTCAGCCATGAGAGTCAGTAAAGTTAATACTCTTTATATTCTGTTGAGTGACAAATGACACAGAGTCCCCAATCTCAGCAGTTCCCTTTGGCTTTGGCTTCCTGTACAGTCCTAGGAATTTTGCCTCATCCATTCAGGTTGATGTCAAGTTAGAACAGCATTTAAAATATTCCCTTCTTCCCTCTTCTTATTCTTTTCTATAGCATGAATGGTGCATTAACTCCCCTGAGTCTTTGCTTGAGTATAAACATATCCACAAATGTAGTTAAAAATTTTTATTTTCCAAATAGCTTTATGGAAAACCGAGTAAGTTCATTTGTTCCAATTCCCTTGTTTCTATCTATAATCACAAAACAATGATATTAGTTCATCATATTTTCTCAGTTTTTACTGTGACAACAATTAATTTAAAAAAGTAGTCCTGAATTATTACATAGAAATGATGGTTATATGGGATGATCTGGAGAGAGAAAAGGTAAGGAGAAATGATGTGATTATAATATAATGTCATAGAATTTAAAAATGATTAGATTTCACAACTTTTAAATTAACATCTGGTATAAATATCATTCTGTATCTATTTATTTTGAACAATGTGTAATCAAATGCTTATTTTCATTTCTTTCACATTCCCTTGATTTTTATTTTATACTAATCTTAAGAGTGATGAGCCTTAAGGACTTCCTTTGCTCTTGCTTTGGGGATTCAACCAAGAGTACTAACTATGAATTCAGTGTTCACTGAGTAAAAATATCCAGGATACAGACACATGAAATCCTTCTCTAAGGACATGGTGCATTCTCAGAGCTATCTTCCACTCTGATGACTGAGCTTATACTAAGACTTTCCTAGAAGAAAAAACCCCAGGCAACACTTTCCCAAGCAAATACAACTTCATACATATCAAGCTACTGTCTTTTGTTTTGCTTGTTTTCTTCTTAGATTCACACATTTACCACTTAAAACAAGAAACTTCTCTAGACATTCTTCCGCTCCTCCTTTTCTCTGTATATTTCTTTTCATAGAATAAACATGACAGACCCTATCTTCATGAGACATGACATTGAGAAAAGAAGGGCTGTTGGGAGTTACCAATTGAAACTATATATGAAAATATCTTTTTGTTTTTGTGTTGTTTTTATTTTTATTCTCTCTTACAATACATCCTTCCTCCCCTTCCTCCACTGTTCCAAGCTCCCTCATCTCCACTCTTTCATGGGTTTCCCTCGGTGGAAATGGAACAGAGGACATGAGTTGGTGTGGGGAGGATAGGAATGGGAAGAGATGAGACCAGGTGTGGGAAGAGGGATGGAGGGAAAGAATATATCTAGAGATGCCCAGAATTGGAGGATATTAAGGGGATGAGACCTGGAGACCAAGGGCAGTGGAAACTCACTGAAGTCCACAATGGAGAACTTGGTGAAGATCTCTAGCAATGTGGGATGGGGATCCTGAACAGGCCAACTCCTTTAACTGGAAAGGCTCCCAGTAGAGGGCCTGGGACACCACTCCAACCACAAAACCTTCCAGCTATAACCCATCCTCCCTACAGGATCTACTGGGACAATGGAAGGACTCAACCCCATGCCAAAGGTGAGAACTCATGCCTGATTCTTCAGGGTATGCCAGGAGCTACAGACTGGATAGCCAGATGATTTCTAATTATGTCCTGCTCTACTCATAGATAAGTACCTAGCTCAGTCTCTACCAGTGAGGCTTCTAGTGGCAACTGATGGAAACAGATGAAGAGGCACAGAGACAAACATTGTACAGAGTTCCAGGAAATTTTTGGGAGAGGGGTAGGAGATATTTCAGGGACCAGAGGTGTCTGGGACATCAAGAGAACAAGCTCTATACAGTCAATGGACCAGCACTCTTGGGATCCCTCAGAGCCTGAAGTGACAGACAAAGAACATGCAGGGTCTCCTAGATTTATCATATGATTGTCTGTCTTGGTGTTCTTGCAGAGAACCTACAGGCTAGAGTGTACATGGGTGTTTTCAGATGCTTTTGCCTGCCCTTAGGGTCCATTTCCTCCAGCTGGGCTGCCTAGTCCACCCTCAATGTAAGGACTAGTGCCCGCCTTGTCCCATTTATTGTACCCTGTTTGAGCAGTAACCCTTGGAGGACTGCTCTCTTCTGTGAGGAGAAGTGTGGATGGAGATGACTGGTGTTGGTGGAGAGGGTATATAATAAGAGGAGAGGGAAGATGGGAGAGCTGGGAGGAATGGAGGGAGGGTAGGACAGGTATGTAATACTAAAGAATAAAAATTTTAAAATTTCAATGAAATAAAATAAAATTGAATTTAAATAAGAAGAGGAAAATACTTACACCTGAGCTATTGGTGTTCTGTTCAGAGAGTTGCCTTCTGGGTCAATGCATTCAAGACTATTTGCCACTTTCTCTTCTTCAGGTAAGGATATGGAACGAAAGGAACACTACTTCATTGCTGGTGGGAATGCAAACTTCTACAACCAATATGAAAATCAATATGGCAATTCCTTAGGAAATTGTCCTACCTCAAGATCCAGCTATACCACTCCTGAGAATATTCACAAAAGATGCTCCATCCTATCAGAAGGACATTTGCTCAATTATGTTCATAGAAGCATTATTTATAACAGCCAGAAATTGGAAAAAAATACGGATGCCCTTCATCTGAAGAATGGATAAAGAAATTGTCATACATTTATACAATGGATTATTACTCATATATTAAAAAAATCAGGTTCCCTATCCCTGATTACTATGGATCATTTCTAGGGTCTCCCTCATAGATACCAGTGATATTCTACCACATTAGGTAGAATCTAGGTAGACATCATGACTTTGCAGGCAAATGGATGGAACTAGAAAAAATCATCCTGACTGAGGTAACCCAGTCTCAGAAAGACAAACATGGTATGTACTCACTTATATGTGGATATTAACTGCTAAGCAAAAGAGAAAGGTACTAGTATCAACAGACATAGAAAAGCTATTCAAGCAGAATTGGTAGAGTAGAAATTGAACAGAAGGTGCAGGTGGGTTGGGAGAAGATAGGAATGGGCTCCAAGGGGACCAGGAAGAAGAGAAGAATAGAAGGAGAAAATATATGGATTGTTGACCAGAATTGTGAGACAATTAGGGGGTGATTAGGAGACCTAGTGTGGTAGAATCTCAAAGGTATTTATGAGGTAGACCCTAGAAATGATCCCTAGTAATCAGGGATAGGAAGCCTGAACAGGCCATCTCATGTCTGGCTTCATCCTGTGGCCAGATAAGGTTTCCAATGGTGAGACTGAGACACCATCCCAGCCACAAAACATCTAACTTATGGCCTATCCTCCCTGCAAGATCCTCATTGACAATGAAAGGGAATAACTCCATGCCAAAGGAGGGAATCCCTGCCTGAAATGGCAGGCCTGCCAGGAACTGCCATTAGGAATCAGAGATGATTCCTAATGATGCCATTCTCTGCTCCTAGATCGGTACCTAGCCCAGTCCTCACCAGAGAGGCTCCCCTCTAGCAGCTGAGAGGAGCATATGGAGAGACCCAGGGCCAAATATCATGCACAGATTGGGGAACCCCATGGATGAGGGAGAAGAGGGGTATTCGAGACCAGAGGATTCAAGGACATCAGGAAAAAAAGTCCCACAATGTCAACTGACTAGCACTCTTCCAAGCCCACAGAGTTTAAACCACAGACAATGAACCTGCTGGATTCTTTAAATATATCTTATGGCTGTCTGGATTGGCATTCTTGATAAATTCTTATAGTCTGGAGAGGGTATGTCTCTGACATGTTTATCTGCCCCTGAGACCCTTTTGCTCCTGCTGGGCTGATTGGTTCACCCTTGATGTAGAAATTGGTATCTTGCCTCGTATCATTCTGCTATGTCATGCCCTGATTGTGCTGTAATCCTGGCAAGACAGGTCTTTTCTGGGGAGAAGTAGGTGGTAGGAAGATTGTGGTTTAGATTTAGATGGAATCTTACACCCTATCAAGTTTAAGAAATCACAAAGTGGTTTTGATTTGCATTTCCTGGATGGATAGGAATATTCAATATTTCTTTATATGTTTCTCAGACATTTGATATTCCTCTTAGGAGAATTCTTTGTTTAGATCTACACTCCACTTTTAATTGACTTATTTGTTTTTTGATGTCTAGTTTCTTGAGTTCTTTATTTATGTTGGATATTAGCCCTGTATTGGAAGTGGAGTTGTTGAAAAACTTCACCCATTTGGTAGGCTGTCGTTTTGTCTTATTGATATTGACTTTTGCCTTACAGAAGCCAAATATAAAACAATATTCAAAACCTGTGATGAAAAATAAAATGAGATACTCCTCAACAAGAGAAAAATAACATAATCAATATTGAAGACTCAAATTAATCATAATCAAGTAACATATGAACCTGATTTTAAAATATATGAAGAAAAGCACTCTGTTATAAAGAAAATCCTAACTCAAGTGTTAAATACTTAATTATGTTCATAATATATCAGGTGTTGTGTTCATGCATTTTCTTGTTTTTAATTGCCATCAATTTACTTCATTTTCCCTCCTCTTTTCCTGCCTCCAGCCCCTCCCAGCTCCCCTCCTTTAAACCTCTTCTATTTAGCCGCCCACTCAAGTTTTTAGGCTTTTATCTTGATTATTGTATATACATACATATGTATATGCAGGCACACACACAAATACACACATACAACCCAATGAGTACCATTTTATTGTTTGTATATATGTAGTTCATTCTACATTGCATAACCAATTGGAGTGAATTCTTTTCCTGAGTGAGGTTAATTCTCCTTCACAAAGCACTCATTAGTTTTCTGTGGCTATTGTCTAGGAGTTGGACTCTACAATATTTTCCTCTTCCATGTTAACATGTCTATTGATATTGCCATTTTCCCCATCTTGTTCATTCTATCTTTTCCAAGAGAGAAAATTTTGTAGAAGAATTTCTGGTTATTCTGGCATTTGGTATCTTTCAGAGCTGGTATTGGGCCTCTAGATGCAATAGCTGAGATGCGGATATATCCATTGGTACATGGATCTTCAGAAACTGTTATTCTCTGCCTTGTGTCCAGTTGTGTTACTCTGGGATGTTTTCCATATGCTATAAAGAGAAGCTTTTTTAAGTGAGAGGTATTAACTTCACTTCTCTGGTATATGAAGATAAGACATAGAATGTAAGAAGGAATTATGCTGGTGTAGCAATGTTACAGTCATAGATTCTTTTCTAAAATCCATGACCTCACTTGCCCTAGGCAGTTGTCAAGGTTTCCAGTACCACAGATGATTGTCATCCTGCTGTGTTGTCTTTGAGTTCAAACAGACTTCTCTTGGTTACTGCCAACATGTGTTACTTCTTGCACCTTTTAGCATAACTTGAAATTATCCTAATTGTCATTGTTCATAGGTGTTTCATATGGGTAGGACTGTTTGCTTCTTTCCTTTAGCTTCCTACATAGTATTTTCTGGAACCAGAGAAGTGACATAACAGGAAAGAACATTTAAGATTAAGATCCAGTTAGAATTTTCTGAGTTCTGTGTCTTAACTGTATACTGTCTTTCATGATATGAGCTCACCCACAACCTCTGGGATGTAACCAAGTTCAAAATAGATAATTTAAGTCGTTTGGGCAGTCATATTGACAAACTGATAAATCACTCCAAAGGAGATTTCTCATTTCTGCTACTGCCTATTTGTTATTATATTGTTCTTATGGGGAGTTTATCAGCCCATGTAGCTTACCTTCTTTTAAGATATAAATATCTATACACATGTTATGTGTATATATATACATTCATATGTATTGTGTATAATTTTAGGTAAATATAAAATACAAATATGAAATTAAAATTTAAAACTGAAATAAGTAAATATAAAATATATTTACTTGAGTCTTCTCAAAAGAATTTGCTGTTATTTCTTCCTCACTACTTCCTAGTATAGTGACTGAGCTTCCTCATCCACTCTTAGAAGCATCACTCTATAATTCTCTTTTCATTTTATAACCCTTTTATTTTCTCATTAACCTTCTAGTCTTCAGCCCCACTACTGACGAGTTATTTTTCTGCAAATCTGTCTGTAAGAGGTCCTGATAAGACACATCTGCTATGGTGATGAGAACTCCATCCCACAAAGGGATATATATATATATATATATATATATATATATATATATATATATATATATATATTCCTCTTATACTTTCTTGATATATCTGTTCATGCAATATTGTACACTCATATCTGTGGATTGAATCTAGGAATTGCGGGGGGTAGGAAAGAAAATGTGATATTTGGATTTTTTGGACTGGCTTTCTTCCTTCAGTATGATCTTTTCTTGTTCCTTTCATTTATCTGCAAAGGTCATGGTTCCATTTTACTTTACATGTTGATAATATTCTATAGTTCATGTGGAGCACATTTCACTACCTATTCCTCAGTTGATGAGTAGTTTTTCCACTTCCTACCTATTGTGAATAGAGCAGCAATAAATATGACTGAGAAAGTGTCCCTGGGTTAGGCTGTCAAGTCATTTGAGCATATGCCAAGAAGTGATATATTGTTTTGTATGGTAGATTGACTACCAGTTTTTCTGAGAATTATCCATACTGATTTACAGAGATATGCAATTTTGTAATCTCACCAAGAATGAATGAGTGTTCCCCTTTCCTGCACCCCTTCCAATGTGTCTAGTTTGTTGTATTTTTTATGCTTGCTCTTCAGACTAGGGTAAAATGAAGTCTCAATAGTGCTTTGATTTTCATTTCCCAAATGACTAGAAAAAAGAACAATTTTATGATATGTTTCTGAGCCATTTTTCTCTCATTCCATCTGTATCTTTTTACATACCCCCATCAGACCCCAGGCCCATTTTAAATGGATTATATGTTTTCTGACTCTGGTTTTTTTTTTTACAGGATTCTGTATAATAATCCTCTGTTATTTGTATAGTTGACAGAGAATCTCTCCCATTCTGTGGTTTTCTCTGTAATAGTATGCTACTGCTGGGGCAGCTCAGCTAGAGAGACAAGGAGGCATTCTTATATGTGAAAACCCTGCTAGACCTCTGCAGAGGGAACCACTGTCCTGGCCAGTGCCATACTCAATCGATAGTGGAACCCTGAGCATCTGAACTCAGGTGTATTTATTCTTTCAGAACTCTTCAGGTAGTCAACTAGTGCCACATGCAGATCATTACCAATCAACATCCCCCACATAAGTCCAACAGCTACAAACAATACAGAGTGCCCTAGACCTAGGCTAGCCCCTCATCCAACAATGCATAAAACAATTTCAAACATAACTAAAAATAAACTTCCCCAACATTTCCCCTTATCTGAATAAAAAATTTGCTTTGCCTTTACAACACATTTTAAAACTACACCATCAAAACTATTTACAAGAGGAACAATTATGAGACTTCTTATGTACCTGATCAAATGATACCTAACATCTATCAAACATCTATCAAGCTTTTCACAATGTTAATGTTCAATTATCTGGAATTCACTCATAATCTTCTAGGCTCCTACAAAGGGCTTAGGTGACTTCTCTGGCTCTTCCCTCTGCAGCATACACAGTTTGTCCTCCAGGTTTTGGTTGGCTTCACTCCACTGCTTCTGCTCTTGGTGGTTGTCCCATGGTACTGGCATTTTCAGAACACTGCTGGGGTCCTTTGCTGCAACTGGGCTGCATTTTTACCAATATCCTTTCCTGGGCTCTTTTCATGGTGCCAAGTCTCAACTTTTCTTCATGACCCCTTCAATCTGGGCCTTTAACAGCTACTTTGGCTGTACCTTCTCTAATGGCCTCTCCTGGCCTCTTACAGTGCCAAGCCTCCACAGACTCCTTTATGCTTTCAAAACCAGCACTAGCTGGGTAACTCTTACAGTACCAAGTTCAGCTGCCAGCATGAGATACAACCTCGTCCAGTTCTGGAAGACAGCTTCTGTGTGCTGTCCCTTAGGAAACACTTTCCAGGTTTTAAGATAGTGTCTGGTTTGCTGGGAAAATAACTGGTATTTTGACTGCAGTAAGGGTCCCTTTGTGGGATGGAGTTCTCATCACCATAGCAGATGTATTTTATCAGGACCTCTTATAGACAGATTTACAGAAAAATAACTCATGAGTTTAACTAAGTGGCTTTTTGGCTCTAAGCTGTAGCTTCCAGAACAGCAGGGGGTTCTGGGCCAGTGGAAAGAATCTCTGGTTGAAACATTTTGGCCCTTTGGCATTCTTTCTCACCACAGCCATGGATAAACATGTATCCTTCTTAATAGACCTCAAACACTAGACCCATTTGGGGTTTGCACACACAAAGCCATCAACGAACTTAGTTTGTGAAGCAAAATGCTACCACCAGCAGTAGGAGGGAATGTCAGTTCCATGATCAGGAAAAGCAGTAAGAACCTTGCTTTTCCCTGCTCCCAACTGAATTCTCTGTTTTCACCAAGAAAATGTGTTTCTCTAAAGGCCTCTATTCTGTGGTTCTCATTTCAGAGCCTTTTCCTCATTTATTTATTAATTTCACAGCCTTTTCTCTTTATTGAGGCGTATTTCCTTTCTCTCTCTCCTCTTCTTTCAGGAGATTTCTACTCATTATTTTTCCAAATATATAATCTCTGTCCTTGAAGAGCTGCCCTGAGCATACTTTACTGTATTCTTTGAGGTCTGGAATTTCTTTCTTGTTCTTCCTTGTCTCCACATTGGATGTGGTTGGTGTGTTGTCATGCCCCAAGTTGGTATGCCATTTGTAGTTGAACTTTGCTGTGGGAGTTCAGCAAACAGGACAAGGAGGCATATTCATATCTACAAACCCTACCACCATCATGGCCAGTGATTTTCTTAATTGACATTGGAACCTCCAGCGTCTGAGCTCAGGTGTATTTATTCTTTCAGAGCTCCTCAGTATGCTACTGGTAGCACATGCAGATCATTATCACTTGACATCCCCCACATAAATCCAACAGCTGCAAACAATACAGAGCACCCTAGACCTAGGCTAGCCCCTCACCTAACAGTGAATAAAACAATTTCAAACAAATTCCCTGCTTCCAGCTGAATTCTCTGTTTTCACCAAGAAAATGTCTTTTTCTAAAGACCTCTATTCTGTGGCTAAAAATAAACTTTCTCATCATTTCTCTTCACCTAATTCATTGGTTTTTATCATTTCAAATGCTTTTTTGTTTTATGAAGTCCCACTAATCAACTGTTGAACTTATTCACAGCTCCATGATTGCCTACACTTGGTCTGTATTAGACATTGCCTGTCTTACAGGATGCATGGATGAGAACCTGGTTTGTGGGATTGTAACCATTCTTCCTGAACTAGAGTCCATTGATTGATAGGTTTTGCAATAGGGAGAGTTCTGGCATTTCCCCTTGTTTTAAGTGGTGAGTCCATTAGGTCCATAGGTTAATTACAAAGCCTTGGTTACACACATAGCCCTGATTAAACTCATAGGGCCAAAAAATAAAATTGAACTAGATGATATTGAAAAAGAGACATTTTGGGTGGAGGGATTTTGACAAGCTTGGGATGGAGTTATGAGACATCTGAGATGAGAATAATTTATATATGAGTGAAATTTACAAGGAATATTTTTAAAAAAATAAAAGCACTTTTCTAGAGATATCAATGACAAACCAATATTTTGACAAATGCAAAGAGCTGTAGAGAACTTAATGAAATTCGAAACACAGGTATTATGTGCATTCAGGATCACAGACCTGGGCCCCTAGTCACAAATAGCCTGTCTTCTGTGTAATCCCTCTACTCTCCCCAAGGAGCAATCTGCTGTTTTCTCTCTGCCCTTCTGCCATGTTGGGCCAATTGTGGGTTGTCTCTCTGCCTACAGGGTCCTGCTTCCCTTCCTGGCACATGGCTAGGCTAGCTGCCACTTAGTCTAGCCCCTAGGAAGGACAGGGCAGAGTGTGGGTCAGTGCATCCAGGTGGGTCCTAGATCCAAAGACTAAGAGCCAACAAGAGTGAATCAGACTCTTGGTAGAGGCCATCAGAGGAGCACATCTCTCATTTATTAAAGCAAGGGTAGTTATATTTATAGGGTATAGGCAGGGGAGGGTCTTTGGTACCCAGGGATGGGAGCCATTAGTTAAGACAAGGATACTGGAGTAGTCTCATTTACATGTGGAGCTCAAGTCTAAGCTTCAAGGTCTTGCAAGGGCACCTTCTGCATAAGGTGCCATCCCATCGGGAAAAGAGAAAGACACCTTATCAATAAATGGGCTCAGCCCTAGGTTTCCAGCTACAGTGCAGATAAGCACCAACCAAGCCACATTCCTTTGCTAGTGACCTTCTGTGATGCAGGCAGTATTTAATATTCAGCTGGGTTCTTGCAAGGGATAAGAAAAGTGGGGAGCAACTGAACTCCTACCACTCTTGGTGAGAAAAGGCATGCTTTGACCCTCTCTTAGTTTTAGGACAGCCCCATCTCCCCTCCTTTGTTTTTTATTTATAAGGGGGAGATATAATTCTCATTATTAGTCTCTATTTGATAGATGGTTTGGTATTGAATTAGAACCCAATTGGTTGCAATTTTGGTAAAGTTGTTTATCTGCTGCTGTAAGAACTGGAGCCAATTGTAAAGATAGGACCAAGGAGGGGAAGGAGCCAAACAATTAGGAGGTTTGAATATCAAGGCATAAAAAGCATTAGGGGTGGAGCAGGTAAATCCCACTGGAGGTTTTGGGGTTACATATATGTCTCATTTTACCAGACCAGATTCATTAATGTAAAGACAACATCCCTCCCACAAGTTTCCCTTTGTGCAGTGGTTAGCAAGTCCAGCACAGTCCCCATAAAGGGGGTTTGTCTGTCCATGGAGAGATGTGAAGCTGACAGCAGTGGAGGTCCTGGTTTGTTCCTGGAGGTCACCAGCCAAATGGTGTGTTTCTGGATAGATGTGGCTCCACCAGAAGTCAATGAATGGGGGGATGGGATGATCTTTCTTCTTTCTCAGTTTTTTCTCTGTGCACAATGGTTGAATAATCACAAACTAATGAATGCAATTAAATTCTCACATAGGTGTCTGAGAAACGTGAAGTCATACAGGTACCTTCCTCTGTCCATATTAATCCTGAGCATCAAGCCAATAAATACAGCAGCTGAGTTCTTAAGAGACAGAATCCAGAGGGTTTGTTTTATATTAATGATATTAAAATTTTCTTCATATATTCTGAATACATGTGCTGTTATACACAATGTTATACACAAGTCCCAAATAGCTACATTTTTAATGAAGTTTACCTCTCCTCCCCTGCCTCTCTTTCCTGTGTAGAACAGTGCAATAACTCATTTGTAGTTCCCCTATACAACTTTTCCTTTTACCAGTGTCCATGTTTTTGAAGTTTCATGCATTATTTCTCATACATTTTCTCCAGCTTTCCTTCTTAAATCCATAGGTCTGTAGTTCACTTGGATGCAGCTCAATCCTTCCACAATCTGAGGAACATGACTTAGGGGTTTTAGAATGCAGTTTTAGTTTTGTTTAATTTATTTTTTCTTCTCTTTTACAGTAAATCCAGAATACAGGCTGCCTTCCCTCCACTCCTCTCAGCTCACCCCCTATCACTGAAATCCATCCATACCCCACTTCTCCTCAGAAAAGAGCAATCCTCCAAGGGTTACCAATACAACAAGACATAACAAGATGGAACCAGGCCCAGCATAAGCCCATACAGCAAGGTTGGATGAGACAGCTCAGAAAGAAGAAAAAGGTTCCAAGTGCAGTTAATAAGGTTTGACACCTGTCCACTCTAACTTGGAAGTAAGAATTGTGCAAGAACACCTAGCCTAACAACCTTAAGATGTATGTAGGGTATCTTGTACAAAACCACACAGGCTCCATGACTGCTTCTTCAGTCTCTGTGAGCTACTGTGAGTCCTGGTAAGTGATTCCATGGGATGTATCATCCTGCTGTCCTAGACTCCTCTAGTCCCCAGACACCCCATACCTCTGGACCCTTAATCTCCACCCAACACTTGGCCGTGGGCCTCTGTATCTGCTCTCACCAGCTGCCAAAGGAAGCCTCTCTGATGATGAATAGACTACATACCCATCTATGAGCATAGAAGAATATCATTGTGAATCATCTCCGGGCTATCCAGTCTCCCATTCGTGGCCATCCCTGCAGTGCCAAGGAGGTGCTCATTTTCTTGGCATGGGGTTCTGTCCCCAACACATCCTGCAGGCACAACAGATTGTAGGTGAAAGATTTTGTGGCTGGGTTGGTGTCCCACTCCCATTACTAGAAGCCTTGTCTGGTTACAGAAGATGGCCCGTTTGGGCCTTCTATCCCCCATTAATATAGGTTCTCACTAAAGACATCCTTCTGCTGAGGTCTGGCAGAGTTTGCACTTATGAAAGTGCCTCCTTGTTGTCTTGCTGAGCTCCCACAGCAGCATACCACTACAAGACTATGTCTATATTCATCAATACATTGATCAATCAAGCCAGCATAAATGCCTCTATTATGTATCTGTCTATCCTTATATTTATAAATGCTTGTATATATCTATCTATATGTCTATGAATCTATCATCTATGAATGCATGTACATATGTTTGTTCCTATGCATCTGCCTATTGATTCAGGAATCTATGTAAATATCCATCCAATTATCCATCCATGCATCTCTCATATATGTATCTATGTATATATCCATAGGTTCTATGGATATATTCATCCATCCATTTATACATACATCTTTACATGGATCTTCCATGTATATAGATGTCTCTATTTATTTATCAATTCACAGTTTCATTAATCTCTCTGTCTGTCTCTGTCCCTCTGTCTCTCAGTCTCTCTCTCTCCATAGATATAGATATAGATATAGATATAGATATAGATATAGATATAGATCCATCCATCTAACTTTGCATCTATCACCTATTTATTTACATGTCTATTTTCATGTCTACCCATCCATGAATTCACGAATTAACATATCATTTTATCTATTATCTACATATCAGTCTGTCTGTCTGTCTAACTATCTATGTTTCATGAATCTATGTATCTATCGATCCAGACACCAATTTATCTTCTACATATCTGTCCATAGATTCATGAATCTCTCCCTGACCCCCCTCTCCCCCTCACCCCCCTCTCGCTCTCTCTCTCTCTATTTATCTATACATTCATTAACTTATGTGTATATTCATTTATTCTCTATCAATCTATCATCTCTCATCTCTTTCCCTTCTAGGTAAGCCCTGTGCATGTCAGACATCCACCTCATAGGTTTTAGACATGGAAAGTACCAAGTAAGACATCTGATTTTTCTGGTATGACAACAATGTGAAGCCTAATCCACTCTACCTCAAAGCTCATAGTTCTATAGACAGGGTATTAACCGAGAAGAATATCAATTCCAAATTCATCTTGCTGGTGTAACTTTTCAAGTTAGACATTTGTGCCTCTACCCAGTTAGGAACAGAGGGTGTATGTGGGAAAAATGTCTCTTGGGAAGGAAATAGAATTTATAGGTTCTATGATGTCTTCTTCAAGTGTAACCACTCAGATAATTCACACTTCTAGTGACTGCAAAATTCCAACTTTTCCCTCTCTGCAGTAGAACAGATATTAGATCTCTGGGACATAATATTTTTATTATCCTATATACTTGTACACATGGATATGAACTGATACATCATCCTGATAACTTGGTTCACATTATTATTGTGAAGTGTAATTTTGTTTCACAGATGTTCCTTCCTGTAAAATGTGTCAACATTTTTTGCA
This sequence comes from Cricetomys ansorgei, assembly GCA_026225945.1. Taxonomy (NCBI): domain Eukaryota; kingdom Metazoa; phylum Chordata; class Mammalia; order Rodentia; family Nesomyidae; genus Cricetomys; species Cricetomys ansorgei. The sequence continues at coordinate 2,625,910 of JAMJFZ010000770.1, forward strand.
TATTTTACTGAAGTGAATCTGGTTATCAAAGGTTGAAATTTGAAGACATGATAGGAATAAAAAAATAAATGAATGTTGCCATGATTTCTTTCAGAGAAACATTTCCTCTTTTAATCCAGCAGCATGGCTGCTCTATTGTAGAAATTTATTTTTATTTATGGATAAAATAATTGTTTGGTGTACGTGAGGTCTTGGCATTTTGCATTGTTTGCTTATTTTTGATTTATGTGGTAGATGTTTGATTGCTCATGATCTGCATGTGCTCTAGGTAGAACACCTGAGGATTTCTGTATCAATAAAAATGCCTGGGCTGATGCTCTCAGAGTTTCACTGTCTGGAATGGTGCTTTCCATGATAGTGGTTCCCTCTGCTAAGGTCTGGAAATATTTTCACTTATAAATATTTCCCCTTGTCTTCCTTGGTGAGCTGCTGCAGTAGGTGTACTATTACAAATGGCACTCAAGGTGGTAGGCAGAAAGTAAAGTGGGGCACAACATCATGTCAGTTAATCCAATGTGGATATAAGGAAGAAGAAAGTTAAACTTCAGATCTCACAATGTCATTTTTTTTTCCAACCTGGAAACGTGTCTACAAGCAGTCGAGATACTGATGAGGCATTTCTGAAAGAGACATCTACTATGGTGATGAGAATTCTACCCCTTGAGGGAACTCTTTCTGCAGACAAAGCTACCAGTTGTTTTTTCTGCAAAGCAGAATCTATCTTAAAATATGTAAAATGTTTCCTCTGGGTCAGCACACAGAAGCTGTCTTCTAGAACTGACTGAGGTTGTACTCGTGCTGTTAGCCAAACTTGGTACTGTAAGAGTCACCCAGGTAGGACAAGTTTTAAAGGCATGAAGGGGTTATGGAGAGCAAATGAGGCATGGTACTATGAGAGTCCAGGAGAGACCATTGGTGAAGACACAGCCTCAGTGGCACTTGAAGGCCTAGATTGAAGGGGTCATATAAAGAATTTGAGACTTGGCACCATGAAGAGAGCCCAGGGGTGGTTATTGGTGAAAGTGTAGCCCAGTGACAGCAAGGGACTCCAGCAGTTTTGTAGATGCCAGTACCATGGGACAACCACCAAGCATCAGTCATGGAGGGGAGCCACCTAGGAGGAAGCTGTGCGTGCCACAGAACCAGATAAGTGATCAAGGATCTTTTGTGGAGCCTAGAAGATTGTTAGTGATTTCTAGATACTTGGACATTGACAATGTTTTTCTGCTGTCCAAAGACATTAAGAAAAGCTTGGTAGATGTTTGGTTTCACTTGGTCCTGTGCATTAATTAGCAAGTCTCATCATTGTTCCTCTTGTAAATCATTTCACTAGTGTAGTGTTAAATTGTGTTGTAGAGATAAAGCATTTTTTTCCAGAAAGGGGGAAATGATACAGAAGTTTTAGATATATTTAAATTGGTTGTTTGTGCTCTGTTGGGAAAAGGACTACACAGGCTTTGGCATTTGTATTCTTGGCAGGTGTTTACTTTAGGTAAAAGATGTTTGATTCCTCATGATCTGCATGTACAATCAATAGAACACCTGAGGAGCATAGGTATCAATAAAAACCCCTGAGATGAGAGATTGAGAGTTTCACTGTCTAGTGTGGCATTTGGTACATCATGTGGTTCCCTCTGCTGTGGTCTGATAGCATTTGCACATATGAATATGCCCCCATGTCTTCTTTGGTGAGCCACCACAGTAGATGTACTACCACAGTGCCCTAGGATAGAAAGAATGCTAGTACATGCAATTAATCACAATTCAAAAGGCAGTGGAGGTGCACACCTTTAATCCCAGAACTTGGGAGGCAGAGGCAGAGGCAGAGGCATAGCTCAGAGGGAGAAGCAAAGATTAGAGGCAGACTACAGAGTTCAGAGAAGGAAGTAAAGTAGAAGCAGGGTGTGGAAGCAGAGCTCAGACAGAAGTGAGTTGGAAGCAGACAGGAAGCAGACAAGAGGCAGAGATTAGAGAGAAGAATTAATTCAGTCAGGCAGTTTGAGTGCAGACAGCTCACAGAAGCTGAGAAGAGCAAAGCCAGTCCAAAATAAGCTAAGAGATAAAGCAGAGATTCAAAAAGCAGACAGTTTACAATTAACAATTCTGAATTAAAAAAGAGAGCTAATCAGAGTGAGCTCAGCCAGTAGTAAATCTCGGAGGCTGAAACATTCTAAATTTAGGTTTGAAGATTAGATTGTGTGGAGGCCAAAAACTTTCTAGGACTGGGGATTGAATTAGAAAAGTATAAACTGTCCTCTGACATGAACCCATGAGAATAATTAGTAAATCAATATATATACATCAATGACTACAGTTCCTATCGTGTGTGTGTGTGTGTGTTATTACTTATGATAGAAATCATTGTTCAATACACACAAGGCAAAGACTATAGTACTGAATTTTACTCCCAAAATTCAGTTTTTAAAAATCTTTAAGATCAAGCTCATTCTGGTTTTAATAGAAAAGTCTCTATAATTTTCTTAACAAAAAACCCAAAATGCATGGATTGTAAAACATATGCAAATAAGCATGTCAGGGCCTGCCAAAACCAATTAGAGAGATACCTTGTCTCCCTGGAGTTAATTCATTTTGTTCATCTTTCAAAGTTAAAAATGAATATATCTCTTCATATAAATCATTTATATTTCACTGATACAAACCAGTTCACTAGCTTGTCATCTACAGGATTAGGATTCAGTTCCCAGCACTCACGAGTGGCTCACAACCAGTTGTAAGTCCAGCAACAGTGTCTGATACTCTCTTATGGACTCTACATGTACAAGTCAAACAAGTGGTGTGTAGATGTACATACAGGCTCCAAACCCCCAAAACATAAAATAATAATTGTAAGATGTTTATTTCACTTGGGGATGTGGGTGCCATGGCCTTGGAGGCAGAAGAGAGAATTGTATCCTCTGGAGGTGGTTACAAACTGCTCAAAGAGGATGTTAGCAAACAAACTCTGGCAAGAACAGCAAGTGCTCTTATCCACTGAGCAGTCTCCAACCTCTTTCTTTTATTCGTATCTACAGTACGTACAAGAGTAATATGTATAAAGAAATCTTACATGAAACTTTTAAACAGGAGAAACAAAATGTGACTATTTACAGCTCTCTAACAATGACTCATACTGTGTCTTCTCCTTTCCCTGGTGTTCCTGGTTGATTCCACACTTCTCTGACATAATCTACAGTTCTGCTTAAGTGACAGAGTGGATCTTCAGGTTGACAAGCCTCCTTTGCAACTTTATGGTCTGAGGTTTTTGGATATACCTAGCTACCAGTAGATACTGGCATCTGTGGGGATTCAACAAAGCTCTACACCTGGTGAACATTGGACTGTGGGAAGCTTACTCTTATGAAGAAGTCAACAGATCAGGTTCAATAACCAGGGTGCCAGCACTTAGTGCTATGAACTCCAACTAGACCATTTCCATTGAAATTGAGTTTTCACAGGACCTGATATTATTGGCTAATTTTATGCAGCCAATAGTCCTCATTTTCAGCTCAGTCTCCATCATGTTTGCTATATCAGAGCCCCTGTACCCAGACTATGTAATCTTGTGCTACAACACTTCTTTTTCATTTCTGGTTTTCAACATGATTTGCACAGTTTTTGCTGTGAGCTGGAACCATGTAGTGGTCCTTTATGATGAAATCACATTTTACTTTCCACCAATATTTCCTATTAGGAAAGATGATCTTCTAAGTAAGCAGAAACCTTAAGTGTTTCTACTCGGGATCCTGATGTTTGTGCTTTCAGTCACCAGCATCACTATGTTGTTGTAAGAGATGAGGTTAATTAAACCAAAGACCAGAGTCAAGCTCGTGTTTGGTGCAAAATATTACAATCCAAAGTCCAGAGCTGAGTGATCCTGTATAAGCAACATATGCCAGGCAACTTCTTGAAGATGCTTACTATGTGCACATGAACTTACTGTAGTCATCTAGCCATTAAAAATAAAACAGTCACTTGATGACCCCAGGCGTGTCACTTGTTTATATCTTCCTATACCCTGCAAATGCACTCCTGTCTTCAAAAATCTTCATTTCTGAAAATCTATAAGACAACAGCATATATACAGATACTTCTGATGGAGAAAAACATGAACAAATGCATGAAGATTTTAGGTTGCAGAGATGCACATAGCCAACTCAAGATTTAAAGGATGATCATAAATAAGCTCACACCTACCAACAGGAAAGCAACCATAACCCCACTGTGGGGTCATCATGTTTCACACAGCCTTGGAGGTTGGAAGAACACCTCTGAATTTGGCACCACTGATGGGGTTGGGATTTGGAGGATAAGGTGTCCACAATGTGCACCAGAGCTAAATTAGTTATGTTCATGTGCACTACCCAGTAGGAGTCACTAGTACACTTCTGTTTTCCCATTTGAAGAGCCCAGCCCTGCAAATGCATTTCCAAATATTTTCTCACAAACTTTCCTTCTATGGAAAACCACCTAGCTAGACCCAAACTTTACCCACACAGGTGGATGCTATTCTATGGTAAGAGGATTCCGATGAAGATTGGTAGGCAAATGAAACTACACAGGATCCTCTTGTTCCACATTGTAAACAAGTGCTTGTGCTGAAACAATATCAACTCCTAATAATAAAAATTGAAGAGATGGGTTGGAAGTTTGTAAGTGTTATTCAACATACCTTGTTTTTTAGGAGCACTACCTCAGTCATTGTTTGTTCTCAGACAGCATCTGGAAGACAATCCGTCCATCAGGGGAAATGAACACGCCCAATTTTCTATGAAAAAGCTGAATTTAGAGTCTGATGTTTCCTATAGATATTCTTTTTTCTTGTTTAAAAAAATTGTTCCATTAAAGCATAGAGGGAGATGTGAAGATGCACATTAAAGTGTGTAAGGGGAAAAATGAGGTAGAAATCCATGCATAGTACTTTGTGGAGGCAGAGGAGCATAAATCAGGAATGACAGATGAGATACATGAGTTCAAGTTATTGGAATACAAGCTACCATTGTTACAGTTTTAATGCAAAATTCCCAAACAAAGCACCACCAAAATGTCAGGCTCAGTAATTCCCAACACAGAATGATGGCAGAAGGTAGGGAAGGGAGATATGAATAATGTTCATTACAAGAAGAAGTCATGAAGTGATATAATGAAATAAAATCATTTTTCAGAATCCTGACATGAGCTTATGATTCGTTTAAATTTATCTTTTCCTTTTTTTTTTACATCTCAAGCCCAGCCTCCCTTCTGTCTACTCCTCCCCAGTGCCTCCCCATCTCTCTTCTCCACCAAAGGGGTGCAAAAGCAGAGGCCCATGATCAAACATCGGGTGAAGCTCAGGGACCCCCATAGAATATGGGGTGGAGGTACTGCAGGGACCACAGGAGTTCAGGAGACAAGGAAAACATAAGCCCCTGGACTCAACTGACCAGGACTCATAGAATATTAAAAGCTACAAGGAAAATGACCAAGTAACATACAAAAGCAGACTTCTTAGATTAAAATTGACTTGATAGTGGAGAATCTAAAAGCCAGAAGAGCCTGAACAGATATCAGCCCATACTACCATATTGGCAAAACTCTTAATCATCATAGATGGAGAAAATAAGATATTTCATGGTAAAACCAAATTTAAACAATATCTACAAATCTAGCCCTATAAAAGTTGCAAGAAGGAAAACACCAACCTAAGTACAATCATGAAAACACAGGGATCTAACAATACAAATAATAAATAATAATAATAATAAGACCACAAAATCAAAGTAAAGAAAACACACACAAACACACACACACCACCACCATCACCACCATTACCAAAACCAAAAACAAGAACAAAATAACCAGAATCAATAATCAATTGTCATTGTTATCTCTCAGTATCAATGATCTCAATTCCACAATATAAAGACAATTTGACAGAATGGATGTGAAAACAGAACCCATCCTTTTGCTGCAACCAAAAAGCACACTTCAAAAACAAAGATAGACAGTACCTCAGTGTAAAAAGATTACAAAAGATATTCAAGTAAATGGATCTATGAAACAAATTAGTGGAGCTATTTTAAAATCTAACAATATAGAATTCAAATCAAAACTCATCAGAAGAGATAGGACAAGACAATACCTACTCATCAAAAGAAAACTCCACCAACATGACTTTTAATTCTCAACACCGATACCCCAAACACAAGGGTACCCAAATTTGCAAATTAAACTTTACGACAGCTTAAGTCATATTTTGTCCCTCACTCACTGATAGTGGAAGACTTCATTACGTGACTCTTGCCAATCAACAGATCATTTAGACAAAAGCTAAACAGAGAAAGGCTGGAGCTCAGAAATGTTATAAACCAAATGGACCTAATAGATATTTACAGAAGATTTCACCCAAACACAAAAATGATATACATTCTTCTTTGTACCTCATGAAACTTCTCTTTAAAACTGACCACATATTAAAAAACAAAGCAAGTCACAACAGACACAAGAAAATTGAAACAATGCCATGTTTCCTATTAGACCAACATGGATTAAGGCACGATATGAGCAACAGAAACAACAGGAAGCCTTAAAACTCATGGAAATTGAACAACTCTCAACTGGATGAAAAAATGGGTCAAGACAGAAATAAAAAATAAATGAATACACACCATACCCAAACCTATGGGACACATGATGTTTGACCTTAGGCCTCTCCATATGCTCCTCCTAGCCGCTGTACAGGGCCCTACGCTGAGGACTAGGTCATGTACCAATCTATGAGCAGAACATGACATCATTAGGAATCATTTCCAGATATCCAGTCTCTAGTTTGTGGCCTGTCCTGCCTTTTCAGGAAGGATTCCCTCCTTTGGCATGGGGTTCTTCCCTTCCATTGTCAATGGGAATCATGCAGGAAGGATAGGCCATAGGACAGATGCTTTGTGGCTGGGATTGTGTCCCAGTCTCATGACTGGAAGCCTTGCCTGGCCACAGGAGATGGTCTGTTCAGGCTCCCTATCCCCAGTTACTAGGGATTCTTGCTAGGGTTTCTGTCATATCTATGAGCTTCCACTACACTAGGTATCCGGATCGCCCCCTAATTTTCTCACAATTCTGGTTGATTCTCCACATATTTTCCATTTCTATCTCTCCCATCCTACTGGTCTCCTCTGCTCCCATTCTCCTCCCCCAAAACCTACCTGAACCCTCTGTTCTATTTCTACTCTACCAGAGATATTCCTGTGTTCCAACTGGGGCCCCTCTTTTTGCAGTTTTTCTATGTCTGCAGATACTAGTACTATCCTTCTTTGCTTAGCAGTTAATATCCACATATAAGTGAGTACATACCATGTTTGTTTGTTTTCTGATTCTTTTTTTTTTTTTTTTTTTTTAGTTTTTCACGTATTCTAGATAGTAATCCTGTAAGTAATCCTGCCAGTAAGCTGGCAAAGATTCCCTCCCATTCTGTTTTAGAAGATCTAAGTGTTTTGAATGCCAACAAAAGAGCTAGATCAATAAAGATGTTATGAGTGAAAGAAAAAGCAAACAAGGAAGGCTAATGAGGTCAATGAAAAGAAAATGTGTTAAGATTAGTGTTATTCTGGAATTGCTAGATAAAACACTGAGAGAAGCAAAATTCAATGTTTATGAGCCTCTTAAAAATTGCCATGGATTAATATTTCAGTAAAGGGGTAAAAATAATTATATTAAAATACATATGAAAAGATGAAACCCCTCTCAAAAATGAAGATTACCCAAAATTATCAGTGTAGGTCAGAATCATACTAGGGAATCCTGTTATTTAGGAATTGTGAGAGAGAGTTTGGCTGATCTTAGTAAAGTAACAGTGCATTAGTTGAATCCATAAACTGAGTAACCATTGAAGAATAATTAAATGAAGAAAAGAGAAGAGACACAGAAAGAAAGACTGGGAGAGACAGAGACAGAAACTTGTCCAGATCACATAGAACTAAAGTGGCAATATTGTGTTTAATATTATTACCTTGTAAATATGTTTCAAATGTCAAAATTCAGCATTATTGAGCCTGTAAGTGTTTGAAAACTCTCAAAAACCTTTCACGGAAAGTTTAACTAAAACAGCAGGAGATAAGAAACTGTTTATAATGTTTACATGTTCTTTCAGATCAGGAAATTTTGACCCTAGGTGAACTCTACTTATTGTTCCTTCACTCACTTGAAAATTTCCATTTTCCACCACATATGTCTGGGTCTAATCAGTCTTGAAATGAAAATATACAATAAGATGTAAAATATAAAATAAGATGCAAAAATATGCAAAAGATGCACAGTAATCCTAGCTATCAATACCTTCTTACTATTAGGGGAAAATAATTTGTGAGATTTTACTAAAGTATCAATATGTTTATGATGAAATTCAAGTTAAAGTTCACAAAGCCTAAATTCTATAATACTCATTTAAATGAGAAGAAACATATTTTTCCAGAAAAAAATCAATGTCTTATGAAAAGCAAACCAGTCTAGGACTGACCACTTTGCATACATTGTGCAAAATGACTTTGTTCTCTCATTCTCCAATATAACACATATCAAAGGCTGAAATTACAGGCATAATCCACTATTTCTGTCTTAAATTTTAGGATAATTTGTGCATAAATAAAATAGAAATTTCACATATCAAAAATTAATATATTGCATTTATTTTCCCCATTGTACTTTGTTTACTATAGGTCTTTGTTTATTTAACTTTAATCTCATATTAAATATAAAAAAGGAGTGCATTTTATGAATATCACATAGAGTTGATACATGGACACAGTTAACAGTGCTGCAACCTAAGGAAGAATGTGTACAATATGTGTAGAAGTTAAGTGCTAGAATGCTCTCTTCCACTCTTGTGTCTGATTAGGAAAATTTGGAATGTTTCTTTAGTGTCTCCATCTCCTCTGGCTCTTATAATTTTTCTGCCTCCTCTTCTGCAGGGATTCCTGTGTAATAAGTGGAGGGATTTGATGGAGATACACGATTTGATACTAAGTGATCCTATATCTTTCAGTCTTCTCACATTGTCCAGCTATTGGCTTCTGTATTTCTTATCATTTATTCATAATTAATCTTCTCTGACAATGAATGAGCAAGACTGATCTATGGATATAGCAGGATGTTACTGGGAGTTAGTTTCTTGCTATGCTTTTTTAGTAGGATAGTAGTAATTGGTTTTCCACTGCATCCCCAACCTATCTAGTCTCAAGTTCTTGGCAACCTGAGCAAAATAGAGCAAGAAAAATATGAAAAATATGAGTCAATTTTTGAATCAGTAATTATCTATCACCAGGGAAATTTCTAATGGCTCTTGACATTATATACAAAAGTGCTAAGTATCAGTGTAGCCAAAAAGTTTATGATCTAGGAGAAATAAGTCGATCAGTGCATAACTGACTTCTATTCAAAATGATGATTCAAACTGAATTTCTACTTATATTTGAGAATTTGAATAATGAATCAATTTTCATCACCATTTCACCATATTAACAGGTAAGATAAGTAAGGGCAAACATTGCACAAAGATTATAATAATTTCACATGGTTCATGGCAATCTCTTATCATAATGACCATCAAACACTAGACAGGAGAGAGATTGTTAGCATAACATGTAAGCTAGTTTTCTCTGTTGGTATCTTTGGTTGATAAATGCAGTTTGTGGTGATCATTTAACTTTTTATTAGCAAAAATTGATTCCTTGATTTTAGAAATGAATTTTATGAAGAGATACTCACTGATTTTTACAGTCATTAAGGAAGTGCACATTAATCTATGTTTTGCATTTCATAGCTCAGAATCAAGCATAGTTTACAGTATCTGACCTTGAAATACTGTATAAGGACTGTGCTGTCTCACACGCACAATTTTAACAACTTCAGAACATTATGCTTCACTTAATCCTGATAACATTGCTAAAATAAACCATTGTCAAACTATCTTAAAATTGATTGCCATCCAGAATATACCAGAAGAAAAAAAACAAAACAACAGCAACAAAAAAACTGGCACTGAAATTGACATGGCAATAATCAATTGGCCATTCCTTGTTGTACTAAGAATAGTTTCAATGTGTGTTCCTTTCAGCTTCTATAAGCAGCTAAACTAGTCTGTTCTTCTGTACAAGAAAAAAGTAAAGAGAAAATTGGAGTATCTGGAATATGTCTAAGTGCCCATCGATCTTATCAAGTAGCATCATAATGCCTTCACTTATATGTGTGCTATAATACCACCATAGTAGGTAGTTGTGTTATAAGAGAAGCAAAAAAAAAATACATCTCACACAGAGTCTTATGTTCTTTGGAGAAATTAAATGAAGATGTACTGAAAGGTAATGATTGGGTATGTGGTATGGGTAAATGTAATAGATTCTGACAGACTGAGAGATCATAATTATTGTTGGTTAACCCCAAGAAGATTCTTTGGGGCCCATGTCATAGACTCAACAGGCAAGCAGAGTCTAAGATGCAGTGTTTTCCTTTATTATTATTTGTTTGCTTTTATTTTCTCATATAATACTTCTCAAAAGCCCTCTTCACCTCTATCCACATGTCTCAGTGTCTCACATCTCTCTCCCTCAGATCTACCCCCTGACTCCCACCATCTCACCACACCACCACATCTCCCAAGAAAAGAGAAGTCCTGCCAGAGTTACTGTTCAAACAGGGCACAACAAGATGGAACAGGGTCAGGTACTAGTCCAACAGGAGAATAAGGATCCCTGCTTATAAGGGCAGGGAAAAGGGTCAGAAATATCCCTTCCAACTCCAGCCCGTAGGAGTTTGAGATGCAATGCTTTCTTTCCATATTTTACAATCCCTATATAAGTATCCTGTACAATCTTTCAATTCAACATATGTTTGTGGTGATGCTTCCAATCAAGTCATGGCAAAAGCCTTTAAAGTTCATCTTTAGAAGGTAGTAGAACCCAATAAAAGAGGACCTGATGGCACAGGCTAGAATCTATAGACAAGCTGATCAAACTGTTTTGGTGTTAGATGTCCTCTCTCCTAAAACTTTTAAATCTGGACAAAAAATTTAAGCCTTAGAGGTATTGAAAACATGTTGCATTTCCCTCTGGATACCTACCTTCATCAATGTTTTAAGCCATTTCTTATACAAGTTTATGTTTCATGAACTATTCTTCTATACTATGGCACCTGCTCAATGTCTATGTGATAATCTTTAAAATTGTTTATCCACAGTTTAATACCACCTCAGAAGACTGACGCATTGAGGGTCAACCCTAAATCTTTTGTCAGGATGACAGATGAAAATCCAGTATCATTGTTCAAGTCAGGATGTTGCAATTGCCTACTGAAAGGACTTGTGCTCTGCCTCTAGGCCAAGGTCTGTTTGTAAGGCTTCTGCACTCTTTTCTAGCTAAGAATGAAGTTCCATTCATCTTTATATATTATGGTCTCTGAGTACTCAGGTGGTGTCATTCACACTAGAGGAGTGCCTCAGTTCGTTGGAATTAGGAATAATGTACAATCTTCATACCAAGGCCATTCCACTGACTCAGGCTGGTAGAGTCCTCTCTTTGCCTAAGATGATGAGTTGCCAACAGGGAGTCTTGTGGTAGGTAGACAATTGTTGTGTTTAGATACAGAAAGATAAGTGACAATTATTTTTTTCCTAATTTATGGATCCTAGCTTCAAATTTGCTTATTTCAACGTTTATGTTGATTTTTTTTTGTAGAGGACAGAAACACAAGAAGGAATAAGAACTCAAAGCCTTATGAGAAAGTATCATAGAATAGGTGATATAAAGGACACTAAGTAGGGAAGTCTTAAAATAAGATGAGCATTTGGAAAATAAAGGGGCTATTGGAAGATGAATCTAAAGTAAGTAAATAAAAAGAAAGCCACTATGGAATCTGAGTACTTTATAAAACAACTAAAACTATGATTTATGGTTAAGTGAGGTACTCTTTATAAGTGGACAATGCAGTACCAGAGAGCATAGGGGAATTAAAAAATACTCGGTATATTGGATGATAGTAATTCCTATGAGCTAATGGAGATTCAGAGTCAATCTCATTTGGAAGGCTAACTTTTCTTGAACATACGGAGGTATTTATTATTAATCTTTCATTACTTATACATACATTTTCATTACTTAAGCATACAATATGTTTAATGTTTTATGGCATTTCTAAATATTTCTGCAGTTAGCATGAGGACTTTTGTCAAGGAGTTCTATGTCTTCCAAGTTTACTCTGAGCAGAAGCTTGTGATCATTGAAAATAATAATAGTATTCTTGAGAAAAGTTATCAACTACCTGAGGACGTGAAGAGCAAACATTTTCTGCATGGAAAGAAAGCAATGACACATGGTTTTTCACCTTGACAACAATTAACTGTCACTCTATAAAATTAGAGTGAGTCAAGATCTCTGTTAATCATCTGGGATCCTAGGAACTACCCTGAAGTTCACAGACCTCAGCCATTCATGAATATTATTGAAACACTGCATAAGATCCTTAAGATAACCTATACAGAGGTGATCAAGCAAAGCCATTGGAATTGGAATATTTCATGGCAGAAAACTTTTTCAGAGTCTAAACTAGTAAAGCACAATTCACTTCTAATCAATAATCCCCCAAATGACAAGAGAAATAAGAGGACAAACAGCACTGAATAATGCAGAAAAAGAAAAATCTAAGAAAAAAAACAAAAAATTGTGCATTTCTTAAGAATAATCCTAAATATAAAGGACATAAGCCACCCTTTATAAAGGTGGCTTTATAGTCCTAAGAATAATCCTAAATATAAAGGGACAGATTAGATGAGTCTGTACACATAAAAATCTAGATTGTCAATATCCACATACAGTGAGTACATGCCATGTTTGTCTTTCTGGGACTGGGTTATCTCATTGAAGATGATTTATTTATAGTTCCATTCATTTGCCTGCAAAGTTCATGAGTCATGTTTTAAAAACTGAGTAATATTCCATTGTGTAAATGTACCACAATTTCTTTATCTGTTCTTCAGTTTAGGGGCATCTAGGTTGTTACCAATTTCTGGCTATTCTGAATAAAGCTACTGTGAACATAGTGGAGCAAGTGTCCTTTTGGTAAGATGGAGCATCCTTTGGGTATATGCTCAGGAGTGGTATGGCCGGGTCTTCAGATAGGTCAATTTCCAATTTCCTAAGGAATCACCATATTGATTAATAGGGTATGTACTCACTTATATGTGGGTATTAACTATTAAGAAAAGGAAAAAATGCACATACCCAGCAAATCTATGCAATAAGTGGGGCCCCAGTCTGAACACAGGTATCTCCCTGGTAAAGTAGAAACAGAATAATGGTGCAAGTAGGCTGGAGGAGATGGGAATGGGAGCAGAGGGAACAAGGAGGAAGAGAGGAATGGAAGGAGAAAATGTGTGGAGAGACTACCAAAACTGGGGGACAAGTAAGGGGAGATTTGTAGAGCTAGTGTGGTGGAAATGCAGGGTTGGGAGCCTGAACTGGCCATCTCCTTTGGCCAGTTAAGGTATGCAGTTGTGAGACTGGGACACCATCTGAGCCACAAAACCTCCAACCCATGACCTAACCTCCCTGCAAAACCCTTTTTGACAATGGCAGGGCAGAACTGCATACCAAAGGAGGGAACCCCTGCCTGAAACTGCAGGCCAGGCCAGGAACTAGAGAGTGGAGAACCCAGAGATGATGTCTAATAATGTCATGCTGTGTTCTTAGATTGGTATGTAGCCCAGTTCTCACCAGAGTGGCCCCCTCTAACAGCTGAGAGGAGCATATGGAGAAGCCCAGGGCAAAATATCATGCAGAGATCTGGAAACCCTGCAGAAGAGGGAGATGATAGAGGGAAAGATAGAGACCAGAGGGGTCGAAGACACCAGGAGAACAAACCCCACAGTGTCAAGTGACTAGCATTCTTAGAGAACAGAGATTGAAGAGATAAACATGAAATCTGCAGGTCTGCCTAAATATATATCATGGGTGTCTGGATTGATGTACTTGAAAAAAACTCACATGGGATGGAATATGGGAGTCTCTGATCATTTTTCCTGCCCTCGGGACTCTTTTGCTCCTACCAGGTTGCCTAGCCCACCCTTGATGTAGGAATTAGTGCCTGGCCTTGTTCCATCTTGCTATGCCATGTGCTGTTTGAGTGGTAGGCCTGGGAGGACTGTTCTTTTCTGGGGAGAAGTGAGGGTGGAGGTATTTGGAGGTGGTGTTGGGGGGTAATATCTGAAGAAGAAGGAACATAGGGGAACTGGGTGGAGTGTAGGAAGAGGAGGGAGACCAGGATGTATTGTAAAAGTTATATGAGAAAAGAAAAATTTAAAAATAAAAATATAAAAGAAACAGGGAACTTGAAAAAAATGAAAAAAAAACTAGACTGCTTAAAAGTATACCCAGACTGAAAATAAATCTCAAGCAGGTAATTGCATTTTAGTAGAAATAAACATGGGTTATGATCACTTAAATTATTTACTAATACTAAAAGCTTCTTTTCCAGTTATAAATAGCTAGCAAAACCAAAAATCAATGGTATAAATGTAATATAATAAGTATGGGTTTTTATATCCACAGTGATGAGGAATAGAGATTTTTTTTGGCCCCTAATATTACTTTGATTGGTACAAGAAAGTGAAAACAAATGAGACATCATATAGTCCAAATATTGGCCTGATTATAGCCTTCTTGCTGCATGTTTCATTTCTCCCTGTACAGTGTAAAAAGAATTTGACAATAACATAAATTAATTAGAACAGTTGAGTTTACTGATTTATACTGTAGCTTGGGATTTATGGTATCAACCATGTCTCCTCTATTCAGCTAAGGAAACTGAATAGATTGCTAACATCATTTATACAACCACCCTCCTTCACTTAAAAACCAAGTCTACAGCCATTGCCAAAACCTGGGTATGTATCAGCATGATAATAATAAGGGAACTTCTATTGCCAAAGAAATTAGACAGCATTATAAATAAGATTCCTTAGAAACAAGTAATTCTTCATGTCTAGCTGGCCTCAGATTTTATCAATGAGGAACTCTGAAGTATTGGTGCACTGTTAGCAAAAACTTGCCTCTGTACATGAGAAGGAATACTGATTTTTTTTCTACTAACCTGACTATGGCAGCTCAGTCCAAATGGGAGTAAGAAAGTGGTGTCCAAGTAAAAGATGACACTTGTCTGACATTCTTTGTAATATTCATACAAGTTCATGGAACAAGTCACACAGAAAATAAGAAAAAGAGAACAGGTGTTACCAAAGGGGACAAGAAAGAAAAAAGTGAATGTTGAATGGTATAGTTTTAAGTTGGGGATAGCAAAGGAATACAAAAATCTAGATTGGAGATGTCTCACTGTTGAAGCAACCATTTCTTGAACTTGTACTCTGAATAAAGAAGAAACAGAGATTGTGTATTCCCAGATACAATATGATGTACTCATGGATTTGTTGTCTGCAGAATTTAGAAAATGAGGATAGTAAGAGTAAAATGTGGCAAGTCTAATATAAAATACAAGCACAAACATTCAGTGGAAGATAAATAAGTAGTATCTGTATGTTGCAGTAGTACAGGAACTGCATAAGGGTCATCTCTTCATCTGGTAGTAGTCATTGGTACATTTAGGGTAATTATAGAATGTCTTTTCTTGATTATACTACTAGGGAACAAATAGAAGATGATAAAAAGTTCCTCTATTAATTATACTTAACATATTATATTGCAGTTTTTATCACAGTTCTCTTTTGTCCTATACACTCTCTGAGTCATCTACCCATGATCCAGCAGCTGAAACTTTAATAATGAGCAAAAATTCATACATTGCTTTACACACCTATTTCTTGTCTCCCTCAGTTCTCATTTATTATTCATCAAGTACACTCGCTTCTCTCCTGATTTTTTTCCTTTGCTTATTTTTATGTTTTTGCTTAAAGCAAATATTCACATTGTACTCTATGGAAATGATAAACACATACATAATCAGGTATATACCCCAGGGTGGCATGGGACTCAAAGAAATGCTCTAGGGTTTGTGTCATTCCTGAGATCTGGAATTAGGCAAGTATCTTTGTTTGAGTTTTATTGTTGTGAAGAGACACCACCATGACCATGACAACTCTTATAAAGGTTAGCATTTAATTGGGCCTGGCTTAGAGATCAGAGGTTTAGTCCATTATCGTCATGGCAGGAAGCATAGTAGCAGGCAGACAGACATGGTACTAGAGTGTTCTGTATCTGGATCAGCAGACAGTAGAAAGATAGTGTGAGCCACTGGGTCTGACTTGAGCTATTGAAACCTCAAAGCCCTTGCCAGTGACAAGCTTCCTCCAATAAGGCCACACTTCTTCCAATAAAGACCACACCTCCTAATAGTACTACTCCCTATGAGCCAATGGGGACATTTCCTTTCAAATCATCACAGCAAGTGACAGATTTCCTTTGCTCTTGTGTTGTTTAAAAAAGAAAAAAGCAATTTAAGAGTTTCCTTAACCTTAAACTATCAGATGTGCAAATTCTGTTATTCCAGGGAAGACATATCATGGCTACTGGAGCAGGAATCTCACTGATCATACTTCCTTCAATTCAGAGGAAGCAGTTGTAAAGATCAGGAACTGGGATTAGTGTAAAATTAGCCAAATACTTACCACCAATAGTAACGTTCTTTCTCTAGTAAACTTAAGCCTCATCAAGATTCTTTAATCTCCCCCTCATGGCTTTAGTTGTAGAATACGTCTTCAAGTATATTAGTCAACAGATATATTTCTGATTTATGCAAAAGTGAGTGAAAGCCATGTATATATCCCCCCTGTTGTTTTTCAAAGATATCTTCAATATTTAAAGTCAAACCCTACAGGAAACAGAATCACAAATATTTCTGATTAATGAACAGAGGTATTTAAATTGCACAAAAATAATAAGACACATCATGTACTATAAGGGCTAAACATAGTTTTATATAAACACAGACTCTATATAACCATCCACGATGAGAGGAAATATTTTTAGAGACTGGACACCCTCTCATTGGTGAAAGAATTGGTTTCCAGTCAGACAGAAGCTGAAAAGGGCTAGGGCCACATTTATAGAACAGCTTTTATGAGACTGTATATGCTGGAGTCCCTGTACTGTCACATTCTAAATCTTCAGGCAGTAGAAGGCCAACTGGAGCTGCTGTGTTGGTAGAAATAGCATAGATAAACTTCCGTGTAAAACTTCTATTATTAAAGGAGATGATTAACAAAAACTAAAGATAGAATAAAATGTTGACGGAAGGCACAAATGTGGATAACAATGCTTCACAATTTTCATGGCTTGCTATAGACTGATTTTAGTTGCCTGTGTTTCAAAAAAAATAGGTTTGCATTATGAATAGATTTCGGAAAGATCCATGAGTCCCCATGAAAAAAAATCTCATCATCCCCTCTTGAACAGAGTGGATTTGAGGATGAAATGCTACTGAGAACACTCACACTTGCTTTCCCAATTCTGAGATACTGTAAAATATTGCCAAAGTAGCAGAGATAAGCCTCTTGGCATGAGGGTGGCAATAGACTGTATATTAAAGGTGATAACATACATTTGGGAAAGGCTGAAGAATAAATGAAGGGAAGAATTCATGGTAAAAAGAGCACTCATCTGGTTCTTTTTATGGAGAGGGTAGCATTCTGTGGTGGTATACATGCTATAGAATAAAAGCTAACTTCCTAGCAATCTAGAGTTTTCATCACTGACAAAATTATGATATATTCTAAAGTACAATTTTTTCTCAGGTGAGCAAGTCAATAATGATTTTAATAGGCTTGCTTGAGACAGAGATTTTGAAAACTGATGTTATAGTGAAGAAATCAGAAGAATAAGTTCTGGGCAAATTAGAGTCTTCTTTGGTGAGAAAGATATTTTAGCAGAGAGGACATTCTGTAGGAATGTCCTGGCTAGGAGACTTTATGTGGAAATAATTATTTTGGGTTGAAGAAACTGGTCTGAGTTTCAACCCTTGAGAATGAGTGAAAGGATTACTCCAGTGAGCCAACTGATGAAGAATTCACTATACTGGGCTCATAGACATGCTCCAAGGATACTTCTATAACCAATATTATGGAAATGGCAAGGATTCTTCAGGATCTGGTGGATAAAACATTCAGGCCAGTGCTATACTGGACATACTGGACAGTGGAACCCTGAGCACCTGAGCTTAGGTTTTTTATTGATTCAGAACTCCTCAGGTGTTCTACTTATATTGCATGCAGATCATTAGCAATCAAACATCACCCACATAAATCCAACACCTGCAGACAATACAAAATGCCAAGACTTAGGCAGACCCTCACCCAACAGTGCACAAAACAATATCTTAACACGACTAAAAATAAACTTTTACAACTATTTCCTTTTTCTGTATATGCAAATCAAAAGTTTTATCTCTACAACACACCTTAACACTTCATTGGCAAAATTGTTTACAAGAGGAACAATCATGAGAGTTGGTAATGTAACCAAACATCTACCAAATGAAACCAAACATCTACCAAACTTTCACAATGTCTTTGGACAACAGATAAAAAACATCAATATCCAATTATCTGGAATTCAGTCATGATCTTCTTGATTCCTCCATAGGGCTTGGGTCACTTCTCTGGCTCTGCCCTCTGCAGCACACACAGCTTGTCCTCCAAACTTTGGTTGATCCCACTCCACTACTGTTGCTGTTCTTGTTGGTTATCCCATGTACTGGAATCTTCAGAATGCTGGGGTCCTTTGCTTCAACTATACTGCACTTTCACCAATAGCTTCTCCTAGCCTTACTCCATGGTGCCAAGCCTTAACTTCCCTGCAGGACCCCTTTTACCTTGGCCTTACTACCAAGGCTGGACTTTTACCTATGCCTGCCCTGGCCTCTCACAGTGTCAAGTCTCAGTTGCTCTCCATGATCCCTTCATGACTTAAAAACCAGCACCACCTGGGTGATTCTCACAGTACCAATTTAGGCTGCCTGCACAAGATACAACCTCAGGCACTTCTGGAAGACAGCTCCTGTGTGCTGACCCTGAGGAAAGTTTCCAGATATCAAGATAGAGTCTGGTTTGCAGAAAATAACAACTGGTAATTTTGTCTTCAGGAAGAGTTCCCTTGTTGGATGGAGTTCTCATCACCACAGAAGATGTGTCTTGTCAGGACCATCTCACCTCAAAGATATCTGGATAGTTTTGCAGGGGAAAAAATGATGAAATAGACTCTGAGATGTCTGGATATTCTTTGTATATCTTCCTTGTCTCCACATTGGATGTGCTGGCATAATGCCCTGCCACATGTTGGATATCATTTATAGACGTACACCTACTATGTCACTCAGTTCAGATGACAAGGAGGCATAATCATAGATGCAAACTCTTCTAGACCTCAGCAGAGGGAACCACTGTCATGGTCAGTTCCATATTGGACAGTGGAATCCTGAGTGTTGCAGCTCTGGTGTTTTTATTGATATAGAACCCCTCATGTGTTGCTGATAGCACATGCAGATCATGAGCAATCAAACATTCCCCCACACCTACAGACAATACAATTTGCCAAGACCTAACCAGCCCCTCACCCAACAGTGCACAAAACAATTATTTTATGCATAACTAAAATAAACTCCCACAACATTTACCAGGCTGTAAAGGGCACAAGCCATCCTTCATTATATACAACTACACAGCATCTATTTGTCCACAATGACTTTAAGATTATAATGTGTACAGGGTTGGCCTATTGGCAATAACAGTAAACTTGATGGTGGTGAAGCAACTTTTCTCAGTGACAACTAGATGCTGAAATAGTTCTCCAGCACCATACCTATGAATGCCCCAAACATGGACAATGCACAGCAATATCACAGTGAATGCAGTTATCTGTCCAGTTGTTGATCCAGTCATGATCAAGACCAGCATCTTCAGAGAAAGTAACAGACCTAAGAAAAGAGAACATAAACAACATAAAGATAATAGCATGTGTCTAAGAAGGACTACTATCCTGAAATATCCTGATGGGCATGTTTTTCCTTCATAGAATGTTATTTAATTCATCACACTGTAAAATAACTTCATCATAGGGATCAGAGTCATGCCACCCTGGAACTCCCAATTTGTATATTCCCATATATTACCATGTGAAGAAAACAGAAATGGAGGCTTGATCATAAGTCAACTGGAACAGGAGGGTGTGAGAGGTGCTTCAACATAGACTTTTCCTAAGAAAATGTGACACCTTAAATGCAAAAACTGTATTCATAACGTGACAGTGAGGAGAATATGGACAGAGAGGAATTTTTGTCTTTTGGACTCCATGTATCAGAACATGTTAGAAGACCTTGGAAACTCCCAACATGCTCCATATGACTCAGAAATGTAAGACAGCTAATGCTTTCTTTCTCTAACCACTTTTGTAAATTGGTTGTGGTGAATATCAAAGAACTGTGCCAAGGTCCTAATTTGAGAGAAGTATGGTAAACTTCCTTCACTCAGATGCAGTTATCTCTGTGTTATTTCTAATATTTTAACCAAGTCAGAATCTTAACAAACTGGATTTCATGAATAAAGTTCCCTTTCCTAGCATCCCATAAAAGTGGCCTAATGTAATCTGATTACTTGATAAAACAACTAAACAATATGATTTATAATATTCTATGTAAATATAGATAAGATACATGCTTCATAATATAGACAAGAATACAATGCATATTTCAAAATTAATATGGGTAATTAAAAAACTACAACAACCAGTTGCCTGGTTGAGAATACAAACTATGTGATTGATAAATAATGAATCATCTTAACTATGCTTTTGGATACTTGCCTACATAAGAACATGTGGAATTAGTTAATATCAATTTTTCATTCTTTGCATATGTTGAAGAGTTTATGCAATGTTTAACATAGTATGGCTTATCAACACTGTTAGTATGATAACTCTAGATAGGGAGATTTTTTTTAATCTTGTGAGGGTACTTTTTAATCATTCAAGCTTCTGTCTGTCAGCATTGCTTATAAATTGTGTGATTTCAGCAAAAACTTCTTTCCAAGTTACCTCAGAATATATAGAAGAATCATTTTCTGCATGGAAAAGAATGTAATGACACAATATTTATACCTCAAGAAACACTAATTTTTAACTACAAAAGCTATAATGAGTCCAGTTTTCTTTTAAATGAAGAAAGGTCATAAAACCTTTCAAGAAAATTACAGGCAACAACTATACATGAAGATGATGGCAAATATCCTGGAGCTCCCTTAAGAAAACCTACACAGAGATGATAGAACACATGAGTTGAAATAGAAACAATTGGGCTGGTAACATGGCTCAGTGGTTAGAAGAACTTACTGCTCTTCCAGAGGTTCAGAGTTCAATTCCCAGCAACCACATGATGGCTCAAATCCATCTGTAATGAGATTTAATGCCCTCTTCTGGCATGTAGGTGTATATGCAAATATAACACTAATAAACATAAATTACAAAAAATTTAAAATATATTTAAAAAAGAAATAGAAACAATTCAGGAAGGAACACCTTTGTGTAGACTACCAAAGCATGAAATATTTCCGCTTAATAAATCTCCAAAACATAAGAGGAGTAAGAGAACAAATAGTGCTGAGTAAAGCAGAAAAAATGGAAAAAATTCAAGAATGACTGTGCATGCCCGTATAATCCAAATATAAAGGGCCCAAGCCATGTAACTAAAAGTGGCAGAATAAAAGAATATATACACAAAACAAAACAAAACAAAAACACCCAATTAGATTGTTTGAATGTATACACAGACCAAAAAGAAATCTCAACAGATAAGTACACTTTAATATCAATAAACATGCTGTGCACTAAAAACTTTATGAGTTGCTTCCTTGTAATAGCACTCCCTTTATCAATTTATGACACAAAAACAGGCAGAAAAAAAAGAGATAGCATAAATGAAATGTACTAAGAAGTCAAAGTACTCAATCCAGAAAACTTCAACTACAGGTTGTTCACCCCAACAGTATGACATTTAAATGGTGCTTGTAAAAACAGGATATTCTGTGTGGTAATGCCTGCTCTGATTATGACTTTGTTACTGAAATGTACATTTTTCACTGTATATTGTAAGAGTATGATTATAAAATCAATTTATGGGAACAATTGAATTAAACACCCATACTCCTTCTTTGAAGATAAACTAGTAGATAGCCTGTTTAAAACCATTTAATGGAGAAATTATTTTTTATTACAAAATTAGATCTCTGGCCATTGCCAAAACATAGGAGACAGAACAGTATGGTAATAATATGAGGAGTTCTCTTTCAAAACCAAGTGTACAGCAGTATGAAGAATAATCCTTAGAAATAAGTAATCTTTCATGTCTATCTGGCCTCATATTTTATAAATAGAAGGAATTTGAAATAATCTGATGTGCATGATCTAAGGAAAACCATGATTCAGCATATGATAAGGAATATTGAAGTCATCTCACTCTTACTACAGCAGCTATATCCAATTGAGAGTAAGCAACTTGGAGAGAGTGGCCATGTTCCAAAGATGACACATACCTGACAATTGCTGTCATACTCAAAAGAATTCATTGTACAAACTCAGCAGAAATTAAAAATTAAAGAATAAACAGCAAAAAACAATAGGAAATAATGAATTCTGTTTAAGATATTTCTAAGTTGGGAATGGTGAAGAAGCCCTAAAAAACAAGATAGGAGATGTTTCACTGTTGAAGCACCTATTGCTTGAACATTGTGGCTGACATACAGAAAGAATAGAGCTTGAACATTTCCTGCTACAGCATGGTGATCTCCAGGATTTGCTCTGTCTGCAGATATTAGGAAATGAGAGTTTTAACAAAAAGACAGTCAGTGTCAAGACAAATAACTAGCATAGGAAAATAGTAGAAATGATAAAAGTATAAGTCTTACTTTACATTAGTCTAAGAACTGCATGAGAGCCATCTCATCTTTTGGTTGTAGTTACTATACATTAGAGTATCATTCAGTATTCTTTCTTGATTACACTACTAGGGAACAAAGAAAAGATGGTAAAAGTTGCCTACATAATTGTTCTTAATAAGTTATACTGCATTTTCCACAATTCACTTTTGTCCAGTGTACTCACATGTCTTCATCTAACCATGATTAAGCAGCTAATATTTTAGTAATGATCAAGGGCAAACTCAAGAAATTACATATTCCCATACTCAACCAATTTCTATATAACACATCTCTCCATTTAATATTCCATGACTACACTGACACTTCTCTTTTCTAAATTTTGTTCATTTTCCTGTCTTTATGTTTCTGTTTTAGGTAAACACCCACATTACAGGCTATGTACCTGTGATACACACACTTATACAAGTATGTATCCCTAGGTAACTTGAAACTCACAATGTCCAAGCCTGTGTGAGCCTCCTGAGTACTGGGATTATGGGTGACTATTCATATTTGTTCTGTTATGGTAGTAAAATACATTACTATTTAAGCAATTTAAGGAAGAGTTTCTTTTATCTCAAGTTATCAGAAGTACAAATTCTACAATATGAGGGGAAATATGACTATGGAAAAAGAAAGCTGGCTAATATGATTTCCATCTACATAGAGCAATCAGGAAAGGAGATCCAGAACTGGGTGAGTGAGTAAAAAGGCAAATTCTATCAATAATGACATTCTTTCTCCAGTAAGGCTGTGTTCTCCTATTGATTCCATAAACTCTCTTATTTAACAGCATTAGTTGTAGAAGTGTTTAAATTGTATTGGCCTACAGAGACATTTCTCATATGAAACAATACAAAATATAAGCTATGTATACATTGACCTATTGTTTTTCAAAGATGACAGTCAAAACTTACAATGAATAGATTCATGGATTTTTTCCTGATTCATTAACAAATGTATTTGCATTGCACCCAAGTGATAGGACTGTCATGAACTATGACATCTAGATCAGGTTTTACACAAATATAGACATACAGAATCTATGTACTCATCAATAATGAGAGGAAATATCAAAATTTTCTAAACTTGGAAACAATATCTTTGGTGATTGAGCAAGTCAGGAACTGACTGAAGCTGAAGAAAAGATCTAAAAGAAACTGCTTTCAAGAGACTGCATATGTTAGACTCCCTCTACATCACCTTGTAAATCTCCAGCTACACAAGGACAGCTGGAATTACAGTGGTGGCTAAAATGGCTGGGATGATATTCCCTGGAATAATCCTTCTCTTCTAAATTGGAAGTTGTTAGCAAAGACTATTGTTAGAAGAAAGTCTCAGCAGAAGGCAAATACTTGTGCAACATGGTTTGTACAAGGGGCATATTTTTCCATAGACTGCCCCTGGGTTTTTGGCTTTCAGAGGATATTCCATTGTTTTCTATCCAGAAGTTTGATGCAACCACAGTTGAATCCACATGGAAGAATCTTTCATCTTCCAATTTTGAATGGAAGAATGGAGGATGAAATGTTACTGAAAACATCTCTTCAAAAATATATACTATGTGCAATTATCCCCAGTGAGTCCATAAAATAGGTAGTATATCTAACATGGGCATTCAAACTCTTAAAAAGTCTGAGGCTGAGCTTCTGTGTCTACCCTCATATTCAGGCCATGTACCCCATCTAGTAGGTTTTTGATGTTCATGTAGTACAACTTGACCATAAAAAGCTTCACTTAAACAAGATGTAAAGTGTCAAATCACTACAGGCCTCAGAGTTTTGAGTTGACACCTGCTTTTCAAGTTCTAAGAAACTAAAACATCAGGCTTTATCACAAGTGGTACACCCCTGACTATGAATGTTGCAATGGTATACACACTAAGGCAGAA
This sequence comes from Cricetomys ansorgei, assembly GCA_026225945.1. Classification (NCBI taxonomy): domain Eukaryota; kingdom Metazoa; phylum Chordata; class Mammalia; order Rodentia; family Nesomyidae; genus Cricetomys; species Cricetomys ansorgei. The sequence continues at coordinate 2,650,728 of JAMJFZ010000770.1, forward strand.
AAAAATTTTAGGGTAAGCCTAGAGACAGATGAAGAGGGGTATTCATATTAATGTTGAGAAAAGTAAACATCTGGTTTTGTTTATGAAGAATACAACACTCCACAGTGGCATATTTGCTTCACAATATCAGCTACCATTTACTCTGGATATTTTATGGCTTTCAAAAGTTATGATCATATATAGCACCATTCTCCTAACATGGCCTTTATGTGCAACTTGATGTGTTGGGTGGAAGACAAATCTGTGTGTTCCAATCTCTGAGAATGAGTGGAAGAAAGATGTCAGTGAGCCAATCGATGAGGAATTCCTCAGGCTGGGCTTATCCATATGCTCCAAGACTACTGATGTAACCAAGAACATGGATGTGGCAAGGGTTCTTGAAGATCAGTTAAAATCAGCATTCTGGTTGTTGAGGAAGAAACAATTCCTGGTTTAGTCCTGGGAATCCAAGAATTGGCAAGTGGGCAACATTATTATTATTTTACTGTAAAACCTGCTGTCAATATTATTCTGCCTAGCTGTGTCAAAAATGTGAGGGTGTTGAAAAGAGAGAATAGTCTGGTATGTGTCTGGTCATGCTTTGTGAAAGCAGCTCAACCAACTTTGCTGTGAGAGTCATAATTCAGTGTGTGACTTATGTGATAAATTTTCCAGATTAGCTGAGGCATTGGCCACCTTTCACCACATGCACCTGTTGTAGAAGTTTATATTTAGTTACTGATGGGTGGGGGTCTGCCTAGGTCTTGGTGTTTTGTATTGTTTGCAGGTGTTAGGTTTATGTGGGAAATGCTTGATTGCTCATGATCTCATGTGATATCAATAGAACACCCGAGGGTTTCTGTATCAATAAAAAAATACCTGAGCTCATATGTTTGGGTTTCCACTGTCCAGTATGGAGGTGGCAAGGATGGTGACCTCTGCTGAGGTCTGGAAGGGTTTCCATATATTAAAATTATCTCCAGGTCTTCCTTAGTTAGGTGCCATGGTAGGTGAACAACTACAAATGGCTACCAACCTAGTAGGCAGAAAGTAAAGAAGTGCAGAGATCACACTAGCTGCATCAAATGTGGAGACAAAGAAGAAGAGAAAGAAACTCCAGAACTCACAGAGTCCAGTAATGTATACTCAGTGTAGTTCCCAGAGGAAAGAGATTAAAGTATAAATAAAAGGTATAAATAAGTAAGTAAGTAAGTAAGTAAGTAAGTAAGTAAGTAAATAAATAAATAAATAAATAAATAAATAAATAAATAAATAAATAAATAAACTCTCTCTGAAAGAGAGTGTTGTAAATGAGGAAGAAGCTCCTAGGTTAAAGTCATGTTTCAGACAAATGCTTTGGATCAGTTTTCATGGTGAAAAGAGTTCAGCTGTTTGCAGAGAAAAAGCAAGTTTTTTCCTGCTGTTTGTTCCTGATCATAGAGCCAGTGCTCCCTCCAGTTGCTGGTAGCAGCCAGGGCATGCGAAACAGAAACCAGAGTGTACTGTTCTATAAACTGAGTTTGTTGGTGACTTTTGTGTGTGTGAAGCCCAAGTGGATCTTGTGTTGGAGATCTATGAAGAAGGGTGCATGTTTACCCATAGTCGTGGTGAAAAAGAATGCCAAACTGCCAGTATGTTTCAACTGGAAATTCTTCCCACTGGCCCAGAACAAACTAACTACTGTTGTGGAAGCAACACTTTGGAGCCAGAAAGCTACTTAGATAAACTGACAATTTTTTTTCTGCAAATCTGACTAAGAGAAAGAGAAGGGGTCCAGATACTGGATTGTCTGGTATTAGAATTCCACCCATGAGGGGACCCTTACTTCAGACAAAGTGACCAGTTATTTTTTCCAGCAAAGTAGATTCTATCTTAAAACCTGGAAAGTGTTTCCTAAGACTCAGCACAGAGAAACTGTCTTCTAGAATTGGATGAGGTTGTATCTTGTGCTGGCAGCTGAACTTGGTACTGTAAGAGTTACTCAGGTGGCACTGGTTTTGAAGGCATGAAGGGGTCATGTGAGCTACTGAGGCAAGCCTCAGCAGTATGAGAGGCCACGAGAAGCCACTGGTAAAAGTGAAGCCTTAGTGACAGTTGAAGGCCCAGATTAAAGGGGTCATGTAAAGAAGTTGAGGCTTGGCACCATGAAGAGAGCCCTGGAGAGGCTATTGGTGAAAGTGCAGCCCAGTTGTAACAAGGGAGCAGTTTTGGAGATGCCAGTACCATGGGGTGACCACCAAGAACAGCAGCAGCAGTGGACTGAAGCTAGCCAGAACCTACAGGACAAACTGTGTGTGCAGGAGAGCAGAGCCAGAGAAGTAATCCAAGACTTTTGGAAGAGTCCAGAAAATTATGAGAGAATTACAGATAACATCCCTCATGTAAAGCCAACACCTGCAGACAATACAAAACTCCAAGACCTAGACAGCCCCTCACCTAACAGTGCATAAAAGAATTATTTTATACATAACTAAATATAAACTTCTACAAGAAATGATTTCATGAATTTTGTAGGCAAAAGGAGGGAACTAGAAAAAATCATCCTGAGTGAGATTACTCAGTCACAGAAAGACAAACATGATATGTACTCAATTATATGTGGATATTAACTATTAAGCATAGGACAAAGGTACTAAAATCCACAGGTCTAGAGACAGTATGCAATGAGGGCCCCAGTGGGGACACAGGGTTCTCCCCGGTAAAGGGAAAATAGAACAGAGGGTGCAGGTGGGCTGGGGGAGGGTAGGAATGGAAACAGAAGAGATCAGATAGGGGAAGAGAGATGAAGGGAGAGAATATACGGAGAAATGACTGGAATTAGAGGACATTTATGGGGTGATTGGGAGACCTAGTTCAGAGGAAACTCACTGGAATCTATGAGGGAGACCATAGCAATAACCTCTAGCAATAGGGCCTAGGGAGTCTAAACAGGCAAGTCTTCCACTGGTAAGACTGGAACACCACCCCAGCCACAAACCCTTCAACCTATAACCTATCCTCCATGCAGGATCCATTGGGAAAATGGAAGGGCAGAACCCCATGCCAAAGGAAGGAGCCATGTCTGATACTTCAAGGTGGGCCAAGCACTACAGAATGGATAACTCCGAGATGATTTCTAATGGTATTTTGTTCTGCTCATAGATAGGTGCCTAGCCCAATCAGAGAGGTTTCCTCAGGCAGCTGATGGCAGCAGATACAGAGGTCTAGGACCAAACATTGTGCATAGATTGGCAAACCCCACAGAAGAGAGAGAGAAGGGATTGTAGAGACCAGAGGGGTCACAGTCCCTAGGAGAAAAATCCCCAGGAGTCAACTGTTGGCAAAATAGTTCTTGTCCCAGAAAAGAAAGCACTCATGTCAGAAGCTACAACATACCTTTGAACTAGAAGTTCAGATTTTCTCCTGACTATGTTTGGCTTCTAATACCCTCATGACAGCAAGCTAAAAAGAAATAACAGTGTTATGATTCAGGATCCAGATTATTATAGAGAAATTGGATTTCATGTCTGAAGTGCAGGAGATCCTTTTGGGCATCTCTTGGTTGCTACCATGTCCTGTGATTAAAGTCACTGAGAAGCTAAAACACCCTAATCCAGTCATGAAGAGAAATGCCATAGACCTTCAGAACTGAAGGTATCGGTTACTCCTACAGAAAAAGAGTCAAGACCTTCTTAGGTGCTTGGTGAGGGTAGAGGGAATACAGAATAGGTGGTAGTAGAGGGAAGTAGTTATAAAAACCAGCTAAGGCCATATGACTAGTTATGGAAACAAGGATTATATCCGACATAAGTATGCCTATTATATTTTGTTATGAATGTGTTTGTACAGATAGTTGTGTTTTCTTCCCTCAATTTCTTTTTCAATTAAGAGAATATTAGTAGTTAACATATTCAAATTTGAGATAAAAAAGAATGTCCTTCAAGGGGCATTGCCACCTATTCTAAATTTGTAATTTGTGTGCAGCTGTATGTGGGATAGTTATATCATGTATAAGCATAATTATGAACAGGTTATTGTTTTCATTTCATTAACCAACATATAAGGAAATATAATTGTCAAGTTGATTAGAGGTAGAACTGTGATGGCTGTTCTTCATTGCCAATTTGACTACATCTGTAATTAACTAATACCCAAATGACTGGGCACACCTATCAGAGATTACTTTCTTAATGAAATCATCTGAAGTGGGAAAGACTGGATTTTACTTCAGGTCTTTTGAAGTGAGATGATACACCTTTAATTTGAGCCACAACTTCTGCTGGCTGCCCATGCAAAGGACATGGAAGAAGAAGAAATCTTGTTCTCTTTGCCTGTTTTCTCTCACTCTTTCAGGTAAGGCAATACCTTGCCGGGCATTAGAGTCCAATTCTTTGAGTATTCGGGGTATAAAGAAGACAGAAGACCAGTTGAGACATGTGGATTCAACACCAACTAAATTCTTGAACCCTCCATTGGTAGACAGACATTTTTGGCCACATAGGACCACAGTCTGTAAGCCAGTCTAATAAATCACACACACACACACACACACACACACACACACACACACACACACACACATGGGGAGGGGTGGGGGTTGGAGTCGGGGAATGGGAGAATGATTCATTCTATTAGTCCCACTTCTCCAGAGAACCCTTACTAAAACACGCATTGATCCTTTTCAAGTTGGGTCTTTCACATTCTTTTCACTTTTTGTGGGGGTGGAGTGGGGAGGATCTTTTCCTTGGACACAAACAGTACAAGCAGTAGGGAGCTTGAGTAACTTGACTGAATAAAACAGTCAACACAATCTTTTTCTGTATTAGTGTGGTTCCATTAGCATCCAAGACATCTCGTTTATGGCTTTCAGAGTCTCAATTATTGTAAACCTTTTGGGGCCACTTTGATGAGCAAAACACTCTATCTTTTGGAAATTTTTGTAGATATCCCGGGCTGATGACTGAGAAAAGCCAGCTTCAATGCCCAAGCATTTCAGAACCAGTAGATTAAAAAACAGGTGTATATTCTGAAAGCTTTTACTAATAATTTAAGAAATGCCCCTGGAGACTCTTCTGGGAAGTGAAGAACCTCATTAGTCTTAATCGAATTACTGGATTTTTAGCTGCACCCCAAACTAGTCATAACATACAGATTTAAAGTGTTCATGGCCTAGGAAATCTCCTTAGATATTGTGGTAGCAATCAGGGTGCTTGGATAAAAAAAATCTGTCCCAAGAACTAGTAGCTTTTCAGCATTCATACCAGTGGCTGAAGCCATAAAAAGTCTTCCCTGCTTCTGGCTCAAAATGTTCCCTTTCCTATGAATTAAAAATAGTCAGAAGGAGCTGCTGGTAAGAATCCTAGGTGGGATCTTGGGTGCACAGGATGAACCCCAGTAGAGCATTTAGGGCTTGGGTCTTAACAGAACGGGAGGTGGGAGTGTGTGGGTCTTTCCATTATATAGATCTGAAATAGAGAAAGTAACAAAGATCAGTGAAACTCTTCCTCTAAATCCTGGGCTCCAGCTCCAGTAGAGGTCAGCTGTACCTGCAAAAGAAACAGAGAGACCAGGACCTGAGTCAGGTCTGGAGTAGAGTGGGATCTTAAGAGGCAAACCAGGGACATAAGGAAGTGCAGGAGATGAAGGGAAACTTTTTTTGCAGACAACAGACTAAACCACAGCGAAATGTAGTGTACAAGGATGCCACTAAGAACAGTGGCAGCATCCAGAGAAACCAGCATATTCCTTCAGAGACCAAGAGACAAGCCGGAGCAAAGGTGCAGTTAGAGTGCCGCCTAGTAGTAGCATTTGGAGACTCTGACAGAATTTAAGTCTCTTGAGCAGAGTTTGGAGAGCCCAGTTCCACTTTGAGGGAAGTGCGACCAAGCAGAAACATCAGTTTCAAATTCAAGAAATCAAATAACTCCCTGGGCCAAATGTATCCATCATACATTCAACCATTTACACCGTTGGCAGTGCATTCATTAAATGGAATCATAAACCAGATCTCTCATGATAGCCAACCCAGAATATCAGGTCCCCCAATTTTGGCATCCAAATTTAGCATAGAAAGAACCGGGGCTGAATTTCCTTCCAGAATTTTTCTCACCAAGCAAAAAAATATTTTCAGAGCATAATAGGACTCTAAGATGGGCATATCTTTGTATATTGATAGGAAGGTCCCTTAAATGAAACTTTTTCCTTTAAAGCAGAATAAGAGGACCCCCAAATGGGCATATCTCTATTACTCTCAAGGAAGCTCCCCAAATGAGTCTTTTCCTTTTTAGATAGAATCGGAGGATCCCCAAATGGATATGTCTGTCCGCACTCTCAAAGAAACTGGATAAATATGCCTTCCCTTTTTTTAAGCAGAATCAGAAACCAGAAAAAAAAACTGAATTCAGTGTATAAACTTAGCTCCTTAGAAAGTCAGAAGGACTCTGCTTTGGTGTCAGGAACAAATCAATCTCACCAGACTTCTCTGGACACAGTAAGAGGAGTGGGGCCCTGGAATATTTGTTGTGTGGTCCCTCCTTGAAACCTCTCACTTGTCAAAAATGTCCAGAAGAGATGCTGAGTTCCATGTATTGAGAGGGGTCTCATTAAGAGCCTCAAAATTAATATTCCACACCAGAAAATTATTGCATTTAATTTAAACAAATTAATGTTATGAGTCTTTATTTATGTTAGACCAAGAGTGATCTCATGCCTCTGAAAATTCTCTTGGTAGCAAAACTCAGGGATATAGTCTTTTAAAGGATGAATGCACAATAACATCAGTCCTCTAAGAGGGGTATATTAATGAAGGATTTGGGAGGACATAGTAAAATCTGCTTTCCTTGAAAAGCTCAGCAGTGTTTTCTAGACAGTGTATAATACATTTGCACTATGATTAAGGTCATGGGCAGCCCCAGAGGCAAGGAGAATGTGGCTGTTGTGTAGTAGAAAGCTGAGTTAGTCACCAGATAGACACAAAATAAAGTTAGGACAGGATGGTGTTACTTTAGTTATTTATTGGGAAACTGGGACTGCTCCTAGTCCCCCAGCTCCACACGCAGGATGTTCTGAAACTGACCTTGAGTCAGAAAACAAAGCTGACTACTTGACCACTCCAACCAGGGTGATCAAAGAGTCTGCCAAGCCTGCCTTGGGAGTGGTGACACTGCAAATTCAGGCCACAAGAAAGCTTTCAGTTCAGGTGGCCTACCACAAGGGTCCACCAAATAGTGGTAGGGCATGCAGGTTGGTGGTGTCAGAGAGCTCAGGACACACAGGAAGGTGGACAGATACTACAGATGCTACCATCTGCCTCAACTGGTTCCTAGGTTCAACACTGGCTTTCCAGGTGGGTTCAAGTAGTTGTTGATACACATCTCCCACAGCAGTGGTGGTAAAGTTGGGCATATCCATAACTGTAGCTGAATACACAGCCCCCACCACCCCAACCAGCACCCTGATGCAGGAACAAGGGAATATTCAAAAAAGAAATATTCCATTCCACCTGACCTGTGCTTGTCAAGCCCTGGGTTTGGGTCCCTAATCTAACCATCTCCTATGTATTGCCAGACAAAAATTAAGAGCTATCTTGACAAAATGTCTCTAAGCTTACTAGTGTACCACCCCACTACACTCCACAATAGCCCACCCACCCAGGACCACCCACAATATTTCAGTCTCTTTCCTTATTCCACAATGTGCTTTCAGACACGTAACTTTCTGTTTCATCTGTGGCCACCCAGAAACCAATACCTGGGGTGGAGCACATATGCAATTCAGAGATCTCTGAAGAGATTTGTGTGGATCAGTGGGCCTAGACACAAACACAAGAACCATGTCGCATGTCTCCAGTCAGGGTATCAGCACCACATTCTCATTTCTGCAATCCTCAGCCTTCTCACCAAAGTACTGAAATACAAACAGGAAACCTATAAGATGCCTTCCTCCTTTCTCATCAGGAGACAAGATCCATGGACAAGAGACAGAGTATATAGAGCAGTCATCTTAAATAATGGGTTTCACCTCATAGGCGGCATGCAGACACACCAATGAACTATAAAACATGCACAACACCACCACATATATCTACACAGGTCTTCATTTTCCCTCTCCTTTCCCCTTTCTCTTTCCTTCCTTCCCTTACTGTCTCCCTCTCCCTCTCACATTTCCCCTCTCTTAAATATACAGTCCGCACTAGAATATCCAGGACAGATAGTCCCTTCTGGATATCAGGCCAATCTTCTCACTGCAGTGACCATCTATACTTGCCTCTAGGGAAAAGACAACTCTTTCTGCCTCTTTGAGACAACTTTGTCATTGCTTTCCAATTCTCTGTCTCTTAAAAGTTTTACTGAGAGAGCTTCTATAATGTTGAAAATACAACTTCCTGGAGGAGGGTTTGCTCTGAGTCCTTAGAGGTACCAGGCCAGCCAATCTAAAGGATGGATTGTGCTAGTTTCCATATTGTTGCCACACAATTTGTCAGATCAGTTAAGACATAAGCACACATGTAACCACCTCTTGACAAGCCTAGACCCTGTGCCCACTTTTGCTACTGGTGATCTATATTTCCTTAAAGACTGTCTGCTTCAAACCAACCTATTCTTTCCTGCGTAAACTCTGGGTAGACAGCCCCAGATTTGGTCATATCACCCCAGGATAATTATACACACCAGGTTCTTTCTGGCACTGTATCTGGGCTCTCTGGAGTGTAGTTTTCTTTCCAGGGACACACATAAGCATGCAACATAGTGAGTGAGTTAGTTGGGGGTCAGACAGGCTGTGAAACCTGGCTACAAAGCTAAATTTTTGCCTGGACTCTTGGGCATCCTTCTATCCAGACACCATTGTCACTGCTTCTACTAAAATTCATGCTTAGCAATTTCACTGCCTTTAGGTCCTTATTTTAATCTACCAATGATGCACACACAGACCTGCTGCCCCTGCTAAGTACCACTATGATGGTGCTTTTTAGAACATTGTGCAGTTCTGGGGATGTTCCTCTGTAGAAGAAACCTTTACTAATAAGTTGAGGTCCCTGAAATCTGCCTGTATCACAGCTAAAAGAGTATGCAATTTCTAAAAGAAACAAAAGGAATGCCAGAACAAGATCAGAAAAAAGGGAGAGAGGAGTGGATGAAGATGGGACATAGAATAAGAAATGTATAAAATTGGTTCCAATGTCTGGCCTCAAAAGTCTGAGCATAGCCCAGAATAAGCTGGGATGTGTGAATGGTTTCCAGAAGCAAGATATGGGTGTTGCTGGGGAGCCTCAACCAAAGCTAGGGGACCTGTGGGTGGCCTTGAGCACATGGACTCCTGTCTCTGCCAGGAAGACAGAAAGGGATGAAGGTCAAGTTTCCCACATTGCCTAGCACCATAGGCAAAGTCACATTGAAGGTGACAATGAATATAAAATTGTGACAAGAACACCAGAGAAATCAGTCTTTTCAAGTGTGAACATGGATAAAAACAGCCAGAAAACAAACACTTTTTTGTTGTTGGTAATAATGGTGGTGATTCTCTGAAATAGGAGCTAAAGTGTTGCTCTGCAAATCAGGACAATGTCAGAATCACCCCCCCCCCCAAGTACAGTGACCTGAGATCTCCATCTCTTGCACACTAAATGACTACCAGATTGGACCAAATTGTGCATTTTATTGTAATTTGAGTAGCATGGGCACTGGAGACTGAGGGCAATGGAGGAGGCTATTGGAAGAGTTCATGTTCATGTTTCCTCTATGGAAAGAATGGAGAGAATGTGATTTTCCCAAAGTTCAGCCAATTTTGAGTGTCATTTGATTAAGTGTGTAGAAAAATAGAACATGAACTCTACAGTATAGATTCAGGAGTGTGGACGCCCGCCTCGCCTGCAAGGAAGACGCCGCACACAGGATTCTTCTGGTTCACGCTTTATTGAGGACAGCAGTTCAACTAAGTGTTGAGAGCGAAAGACCCTGATTGCAAAAGGCACCCTGCTTATATAGAGCATAGGGCTACGTGACCGTCAATGATTGGATACTCGTCCAGACCCTCATTAGCATGGAGGGAGGCAGCAAGGACTGCTCACCTGCGCCTGCGCTGTAACTTGTTTACTCCAAATGCGAGCAAGAAGAACCCGGAAGCAGGAAACCGGCGCCATCTTGTAATGGCGTTTCAACTCGGCTCCCAACATCTCCCCTTTTATATTAAATTGAGGACAAAGGAATATGCTAAGTCACCGATCAACCCCCTCCATCTACGGAGGTGAGGATCAAGGAAGTTAAGCATGTCCTAAATACCCAGGTTACCTTATCTCGTGCAATGAGGAGAGCCTCTGAGATGTGCAAAGGCTAACCTTGGGTCGAATAAGGGATGTGCCTATTCTTGGTGCAATGGAAGCAAGTCCTCAAGGTACAAAGGCCACATGCCCTAAATTGTCTAGAAGGGAAACATGTGGTGGAGATGAACTTCTGTCGCATTGGTTCCAACAACATACAGCTCAACAATCAAAAGGAGGGTTGGATATTACATACCAACCATCAACCTAACGATAGCCTATTGTTTAAGCGTTGCTAACCAGGCTGCAGGGGAATGTCCCACATCAAGGGCAGCAAATGCTTGAATAATCATCGCTGTCTCTGTCTATACATTTTACAAAGGCACCAAAAGCATACAAATACAGAAGCAATCATCACAAAATATATGTGCCATTAGCATAATCCTCATCGCTATCGCCTCCTATCCAATCATCTTCATTTACCCAAACTGCACCAGAGTTGGAAAGTTGTATGCAACCAGTTTCATCAACCAAAGTAAAACAGAGTGTTCCATTTAGGGGGAGTGTACAATTTTCCCCTATACCACTATTTTGAGAGTCATAAAGCAAATAGGCAAGATCAAGACTAGAGTTCGTAGCAAAGAAGCGTGGGAAAACTTGAGCATCATGCATCACTGGCATTGGTATGGGGAGTGTTGTTAGTATTCCCCATCGTTGTTCTGTGCCTATCGGGGGCCACTTTATCAGGATCATCTGTAGAGCCAGTAGCGTTTTCAAGATCCTCATCCTGTTCTTGATCTTCTAAGGGCTGTTTTCACCGTTCTCGTCAGATGAGCAGGCACCCAAATGGGGTTTTCTTGGTCCTGAGGAAAAACACAAACAGCTCCCCTGGATCTTATTAAAACTTGACCCGGGCCCTTCCATTGATTAGACAATACATCTTTCCACTTGACATTTTCTAGTGGAGGTTGTGTAGACATAGCATGTCTATCTGCTGCAGATCTTCCAGCAGCATCCAAATTCAAAAAATTTAAGGTAAATAATATAAGGGAAATGGTACTTTTAGGTCCCACTGCTAGTACTGGGTATAACCTTTTCTGACTATTCATTTGTTCTTTCTTTTTTTCTTTTTTCTCTTTTTCTACCCTTTTTATCTCTTTTTTAGGCCTCTCCCTCTTTTCTGTTTCTGACATGCTGTCTTGATGGTCTGCCAATGTACGCTGTCCTTCTTTTACCCTTTCTTGACATCGCTTATCTTCTAAGCAAGCTTTAACCATACGCCATAGTGGCCATGTGCCGGCGCGGAGACCTCCCTTTTCCTTTTCTCTCTGCAAATCTCCTCCTAGCTTACCCCAAGAAGGGATTGTAAGAGACCCGGTGGTTCCTGGGCGATGACAATTTAGACAAGGGCAACAAGCAAGAACAACAATAACCATACAAGCAAAAATGACCACGCCTAGTGCAGGGTCAATCTCATAAAACAGCATACCTCTCAGAAAGAGTCTGGATCCACTTTCGTCCCGTGCTCCAGTTCTGAATCCTCCTGAAAACAGGGGTCTTCACCGGTGCTCAGCTGATGGTCAGGTTCCCGGGTTTCAGCACCAAATGTGGACGCCCGCCTCGCCTGCAAGGAAGACGCCGCACACAGGATTCTTCTGGTTCACGCTTTATTGAGGACAGCAGTTCAATTAAGTGTTGAGAGCGAAAGACCCTGATTGCAAAAGGCACCCTGCTTATATAGAGCATAGGGCTACGTGACCATCAATGATTGGATACTCGTCCAGACCCTCATTAGCATGGAGGGAGGCGGCAAGGACTGCTCACCTGTGCCTGCGCTGTAACTTGTTTACTCCAAATGCAAGCAAGAAGAACCCGGAAGCAGGAAACCGGCACCATCTTGTAATGGCATTTCAACTCGGCTCCCAACACAGGAGAAATGTGAATGTTCCATCAATATGAATTTATGATTCTCTGGTGTGTTGTTGAAAGCGGAAAGGATGTAGACTAGTGAATTGTCTATAAAAGTACTTTGAATTTTTTGTGCATCATGAAATTCTGGAACATGCACCATCAATGAAACTTCATCAAATGTATCCACGGCACTTGGGAAAATTCTTATAGACAGACTTAACCAACCCAGAGAGGATGACTTTGGAGAAGTTGGGATTTTCCATTGCATATCATGGTGGGTCATGAAGGAAACAATGTAAATTACACAGGATTCTACCAAACATGTCTCTGATATTGTCATTCATGAAATGCAGGGGGGAAAAACCTGATTGTTTAAATCACGGACAGTATGAAAGACTTGCTGAGGTCTTTCATGTGCTAAGGAACATAATTCCACCAGAAAACATTCAAGAAGTCTTGGATACAGGAAATATCGAGATATTTTGCTTTGCTATAACACACACACACACACACACACACACACACACACACACACGCACATACACACACACACATTCAGTAAGATCCCTGATTCAGATTAAATCTACTCATATCTTTAAATTGTCATGGCTAACAACCAGGATTAATTATGGGGTACTGTCTTCATATTCTTGTGATATTTCTGATCATCCTTACCCCTCTCATTTTCTTTAACAGATACCTGTTGTAAGCAGACCTCCTTTAGTTGAGTATAAACAGCTTTGTTTTAACATAAACATGTGACTAAAGAAAACTTGCTCTCAAAATGAGGCAAAATCAAGGAGGAAATGAAAATGAAATGAAAATGTTTTGACAAGGATGAAAGATAGAATATTTTTATTTATAGAACAAGATGAATGAATTTTGTATTATTCAGAACTGCTCATATTTTAATATTGATGAATATTCTATTAAGAAAAATGTGTTGTCATTTGAAAATTATTACTTTGTGTATGATTTGTGGAATATTATTTGCCACAGATGTGATATAAATATGTTGATCTTTTCTATGTATTCTTTGAAAACTCTGACTAAATTCTCATATAGGATGACACAATGTTATGATTTCCTGTAAAAATTCTGTTCTTACTGAATCAAAAAACCACAAAATTTAATTTTGTGTTCATGTAATCTCAAAAATGAATTCTTTCCTGTCAAGCTCATACACATGTTAATTTTTCTCTTTCCTGTCAAGTTCAAACACACGTTAATTTTTCTCTTTCAAGTTTGCACAGATAACAGGATTTGAATTATTCAGCACAACCTCTTATCTGTGGAATTAGTATCATCTATAATTCACCTTTTCTTTCAAAATGAATTTTTAACTCTCCTATGAAGTCAGCATACTACATACCAAATTCCTGACTACATATCAAATTCCTGACCAAATTCTTTTCCTTCTTGTGATCTATGAGCTATTCTTCCTTTTTTGAATGATTAAACACAATGATTCAAGAAGCAAAAATGACCTCGTGAAAATGGTATGATTTTAAAAGCACATATTCACTAAGCTTAATAATTAAAAGAATCGCTCTGGTGTGACAAATGATAGTTTTATTACTAAAAGCTATTTTAATAATGAATAGTTTCACATTTACTGGAGAGACATGGGCATGAACACAGAAAAAGTGAATTTCATATTGTGCTTCATATTTACTTTCAGCTGTAGATTGTGATATGAGGTTATATAGTCCTAACCCACTAAAACTCAACAAACTCTTAGGTTTTGCTTCCATGTTCCATATCATTTAAAACAGGATGAAATCTGTTTTCAAAAGTCCATCTAAGGAGATTATCTTTTGCTAAATGACTTCCATAAGCAAATAAATCAGGATATGAGTAAATAGTACATATGGGTCATTCATTTTTGACACCTAGAGTAAATTCATGTGAATGATATTCCATACATACCAAACCCTACAAATGTGCATTCATCTATTACAATTTTAAATGTGTATTGCAATGATTCCTTAAAATGTAGTTCTATTCCATAAGATGTAAAAAATTTGGAGTGGTCATAACCCCTGGGGGCTGGATTGCCTTTCAGCTGCTGTCTGAGAACAAATGATTGAGGTAGCTATCCTGGAAAACAGCACATTTTGAATAATAATTACCAATTTTCCACTCATATCTCTAATTTTTATTAAGAGGATTTGGTATTGTTTCAGCACAAGCACCCAATAACAATGTGAAACAAGAGGATCCTGTGTCATTTTATTTGCCTACCATTTTTCTTCAGAATCCTATTACTGTAGCATAGCTTCCATCTGTGCAGGTAAATATTGGGTCCAGCTCAGTGCTTCTCAACAGGGAGTTAGACTTTGAGAGGATATTTGGAAATGCATCTGCAGGGAAGGGCTTTTCACATTGGGGAAAACAGAAGGGTACTAGTGACTCCTAGTTGATAGTATCCATGGGTGTTACAAATTTAGCTCCTTTGCATAGTGTGGACTTCTTATCTCCCAAATGTTAACCTAGTAAGTGGTGCCAAACTTAGAGACCTTCTTCAAACCTCCAAGACAGTGTTAAAACTAAGGGTGCCACAGTGGGGTTGTTTATGGTTGCTTTCCTGTTAGTAGATGTTTTCTTATTTATGAACCTCTTTTAACCCCGGAGTTGGTCATATGGAACTATGCAACTCAAACTGTATGTGCAGTCTCTCCTTCCTTTGTCAGAAGAATCTGTATGCATGATCTTGGCCTATAAGTTTCTGGAAATAAAGACCTTTGAAGATGGAAGTGCATCTGCAGAGTAGAGGATATAAGCAGGCAACACACCTGAGGACATCAGTGAATGCTTTATTTTAAATGGCTTGATTGCTACAGTACATTTAAGTTCATGTAGGAAACATTTTCAAGAATTTTCCTGGCTGATGTTGCTGATACAGGAGCTATGAGTTCTGGTCTTTGATAGGGGAAGTTTTACAGAAATTGAAGGCATAACTCTGACCTTTGGTTTAATTAACCATATCTCATATAACAACATAGTAATGCTATTGATTGACAGCACAGCTGTCAGGATCCCTAGTGGGAACACGTGAGTTTTCTGCTTACTTAGCAGATCATCTTTGTCTACAGGAAATGTTGGTGGAAAATCAAGGTTAGTTTCACCATAAATATCTATAATATGGTTCCAGCTCACAGCCAAAACTGTGCAAATGATGTTGAGAACCAGAAACAAGACAGAAGTGTTGTAACACAAGATCATGAAATCAGGGTATGGGGCTCTGATCCAGCAGACCATAATAGCCACTGAGCTGAAAATGAGGACAATGGGCTGCATAAAATTAGCCAATAATATCAGACCCCGTGCATACTCAATTTCAATGGAAATGGTCCAGCTGGAGTTCATAGCACTGCGCACTGGCACCCTGGTTGTTGAATCTGATCCATTGACTTCTTGATAATAGTAAGCTTCCCATAGTCCAATGTACACCAGTGGTATAGCCTTGTTGTCGAATTCCCACACACGCCAGTATCTACTGGTAGCTAGGCTTATCCCAAAACCCCAGACCATAAAGCTGCAAAAGAGGCTTGTCAATCTGAAAATCCACTCCTTCACGTCAGCAGAACTGTAGACAATGTCAGAGAAGAGTGGAATCAATCAGGAATAGCAGAGGAAAGAGAAGACATGACATGAGTCATTGTTAGAGAGCTCTAAATTGTCACATTTTGTTTCTCCTGTTTAAAAGTTGCATATAAGATTTCTTTATATATTACACTTGTACATGCTATAGATTAGAATAAAAGAAGGAACTAGGAGACTGATCACTGGATAAGAACACTTGTTGTTCTTGCAGATGACCAGAGTTTTTTCCCAGCACCTTCCTTGGGAAGTTCACAACCACTTCCAGGGGATACATTACCCTCGTCTTGCCTCCAAGGGCATGACACCCACATGCACATACCTCCCCAAGACACAAACCTGTATTATAAGTGAAATAAAATAAATCATCTTACAATTTTTATTTTATATTTTGAAGTGTTTTGTCTGCCTATATATCTATGTACTACTTGTGTTCCTGGTGCATGTAGTGTCCAGAAGATAGTATTAGACACTGGGACTGGAGTTACAGCTGGTTGTGAGCCACTATCTGGAGGCTGGGAACTGAAACCTAGTCCTATTGAAGATGAACCAATGAACTCATCCATATCAATGAAATATAAGTGACTTATACAAAGAGATATTTTCATTTTTAATTTTGAAAGAATCAAAAGAGATTAACTCCAAGGAGACCATTTAACTCTCTACTTGGTTTTGGTAGGCACTAACATTTATTTGCATGTATGTTACAACTCATACATTTTTGTAAAAACAAAATTTTAGAGACTTTTCTATGAAAGATCTATAAAAGTTTTATTTAGAGAATACAGTTCAATTGTACAGTCTTTGCCTAGTATGACTTGGACCCTGATTTGTATCATAAGTAACAACACACACACATACACACACACACTCACACACACACACACACACACAAAATATAGAAATCATGGCAATCATCATGGATTTCTTTTTGTTCCCATCCCTTGTTCAAATTTCAACTTTTGGATAACTAGATTCAGTTAGTAAAATACCCAAAAATGTTTGATGTATTTTACATGAACTTATATCTTCTGTGAAGCAAAATTACACTTCACATTGATAATTGAACCATGTTATCAGGATATCTTCTCAGTTAGAATCCTTGTGTAAATGAGCATAAGAAAATTATGTCCTAGGGATCTCAATTGTGATGTTCTGCAGAGAGGGAAAGATTAATGGACTCTTCCACTCATTAGAAGTGTGGACTACATCAGCTGCTGCACATTAAGAAGACTTAAGTGTACCTACACACTATAGTTCACTGACCCAAGACATTTTTCCTACATATCCACTCTGTTTTTTAGCTGGTTGGAGGCACAGATGTCCAACTTGGAAAGTTACACCAGCAAGATGGATTTGGACTTGCTGATACTCATCTTGATTAATACTCTGTCTATTGAAGAATGAACTTTGAGGGAGAATCGATCAGGATTCAGATTTTAGTCATACCAGAAAACAAAACAAAAACAAAAATGATTTCCTATCATTGTTAAACTTGATCCTTTCTATGTCTGAAACCTATGGGTTGAATGCATGTTTGTCCTTCATAATAAATCTGAAGGTCATTGTATTTGTTTCTCTTTAGATCTTACCTCTGGTACATTATAGGAGAATTTATACATTTGGAAGATGAATCAGAGATGGTCTTAGTAGTAACAAGAAATGTTGAATTGAGTGGGTAATCACAGAAAAAAATGAAGCAACTGCAAAAAAAAAGTTCTATGAGGTAGAGTGTGAACCATATAATCAATCCTCATCAATTCCTGGAACACAAAACAAAGTTATGACTTTGCATAAGGTTGCTAAGCAAATAATATTAAAAATTTCAGATTTACAAGCCCACATCTCTAACCCAATAAAACTATCTTTCATTAATAACCACTCTCAAAGGAAATATTATTTTTCTCCAAAGGAGTCTTCTTGGCTATAGAAACGACTCTTAATGACAGACC
Source organism: Cricetomys ansorgei (assembly GCA_026225945.1). Lineage (NCBI taxonomy): Eukaryota > Metazoa > Chordata > Mammalia > Rodentia > Nesomyidae > Cricetomys > Cricetomys ansorgei. The sequence continues at coordinate 2,668,407 of JAMJFZ010000770.1, forward strand.
CCATGTCCTGCAGTGGATTTCCAACACAGAACCAACCCAGTGGCTTTAAAGGAGGTTGCTTGTCTCATAAAGCTTTGTTTGGGCATTCTTTTTCTTCTTTTTTTCCTTTCCCTCTTTTTTTCCTTACAGGTCTTTTTGGTTTCCAGTGCTGTATTTTTACAGGATGTCTGTATGTGCACATATTTGTGTCACTGCAACTTTTGCTTCTTCTTTTGCTCTTTCTCCTGGAAGATTTTTTTTTCTGCTCCCGTTCCAGTTTGCTTTTAACTTCTCTTATTTTATTTACTTTATTATTTTTAGAAATCTGTCTGTATTCCAAGTAGATAAAGAATGGGTGTGGATTTGTGTAGATGGAGACTCAGGGAAGATCTCAGAGGATGTGGAAAAGGGAAACCATAACCAGAATATATTGTATGAAAAATATTTGTAAAAAATCTTTCATACCTCATGAAAGTACAAAAATATTCATATATCTATGATCTTCAATGTTCATACTCTAGGAACAAAGTACAATATAGTGACATCATATAATTGAATTCCATAATTTATAGAGATATAATGAACAATCCAGTCTTCAGAGAACTCACCATCAAATGCAATGTTTCTTGACTCTGCCGGTAGTGGATAGATTTTATTCACATAGAAAGATTGTCAGCAAATAGGTGAATCACATGTTGTATACAACAGTGACCATCTCTATGTACTATTAAAAGGGAAGTGATGAATGATAGAAATTTGTGTAAACTACAAAATACTCAGCTCTTTTTTCTCCTTATCTCAGTTTGAATGAAACCATGTATGAACAATATTTTTATCCAAAGAGAGAAACACAGAACTGCAGGTGAAGAAGTGAGATGGTTAAAATCTTTGTGCATTGCCAGTGTAGCAGGCAGTGTAGAAAACTAGATAGTCATCCCTCAAAGGCTAAAACAGAATTACCTTAAAATCCATCATTTCAGTTTCTGAACATCTATTCAAAGGAATTCAAGACTCACCCTGAACACCTGCTTATACAGCTATGTTAATGGCACTATTCACAGTAAGTAAAGGTGTCATCCATGTACATGCTCATTGATGGCTGAAGGCATATACAAATCTGAAGAAGAAAATTCTGACACATTATTTAACTGGTGAGTTCTTTTAAGTACATAAAAGTACATATGAGAGACATGCAGAAGTGAAATTCATGGAGATAGAAAGTACAATGTGGACTACAAGGACTTGGCAGCAAGTGAGGAATAAATCTTCAAATGGGGATAACAAAAATGTTCCAGAAAGTCTATAAACAATTAATGACCATATGCTGTTGAACTGTACATATCAAATTGAAGACACTCAGTTTTCTGATACATATATTCGCATCACCAAAAGGTAGAGAGAGAGGAAGGATCTTGGACGAATTAAGTAGGGGGCAAACCATGACCAAAATATATTGTATGAATAAGTGGTTAAAGAAGTACTAAAAAATAATGTTATAAAGCTCTACAATAGATTCAATTTATAAAAGGGGGGACACATTGTGGTTTGGCAACACCATTATTTGGATTACTCAGTCATTATTTAACTAGTTCTTATCCTGGCACATATTTAATAGCTCACATATAAAGGAAAATGTGATAGTATAAATCACAAAACTCAATTCTGAGAGTTATTCCTTTTTAAAGAGATTCTCAGAATGACTTACCTAAAAATATGGAGCACAGTGTCTAGGAGATAGTGCTGAAAAGATAAGGATGACTGTATATCAAGGTCAACATAGATAAGTAGGTTTGGGGCACCATTCAATGGTGTTGAAGTTCTTCTTGGAGACTATCAGCTGTTCAGACTAAACTGACACCTAATAAGTCTCAAGGCTCTCAAAGCTGTCTTCTAGGATGGACAAGTGTCAAAGTCTGCTGAGTACAGAGAAATAAGTAACTCTAAACATTCTTATGTTTCCATGACTACTAGACCTAAATGGTAGATTCTAAGCGTGAAAATAGTCTAGGACTTGTAATCATATATCTAATGTCATCTTTGAAATGTTGAGAAGTCTTTTTTAAAGCAGAAATGTCTTTTTTGTGGCCTCATAGAAAATAACCAGTATAATTTTTGAAGGTCATAAGGAGCAAATTTGATAAAAATCAAAGGGAAATAAATAATATGATTATTAATGTATAGACTAGATGGGACAGGGACCCACAAAGCCCACCCCTAGTTGAAGTATGATGTCAGTTAAGTGCTACTGGGGTTGGTGGAGTCCATTTCCCTCAGGTAATTGGTCCTTGTTAAGATGTTTATTCTCGAGTTGAAGCTCCTAAACCTAAGAATAGTAGTACAGCAACAATTAGACTTATTTTTGTTTAGGTAGAGGGCACATGAAGCTGGGTTATGGGTATAGCGTGAAGGATCTGGGAGGAGTGATAAGTTAATAGGAACAAGATATGTTGTATGCATAATTTTTCAAATAAAAATATAATAATAAATATATTTTTAATTAAAGGAAGGAAAAGAAATTCCATAGTAGATTAAAAGAAATCTATTCCACTTTAAAAGCCAGCATTTTTCCTGAAAAAAACAGACCAGTCTTCTCAAACATAAAAAACAAGGCTGAATAGGGACAACATTTGCTATGGCTCTCAAGGGAAACTTATATCCTTCTCTTTTTCTTGTACGTTTTACTTGAAGTGTGAGTATTTCCTGCTTAAGATAATGGTTGTAAAAGTGTAGAGTTTTATTTACAACTCTGACAAAAAATAAGGAATTCCCACTATCTATAGTCATAGTCAAGGTGAAACAGGTATAAAAGAGAGCAAAGTGGGGAGGGCATATAGGATTTTTCTATTTTATGAATTTATTCTTCCTAATTCCTACATTATCTGTAGTATAATTCTCCAAGGAGAAAATATGTGGCCCTTAATTATGCAGTACAATGAATGTGCATATTGTTATGTGTCTAGTATCCTACATAGGGGTTAAGAAATAGAATGCTTCTGTTGGGGCTGGTTATTCAATATTGGAACACTTGTGTGACATGGATGGGATATATATAGGTCAAGAGATGATAGATGATATATTGGTAGATAGAAGATGAATGTACAAAAATTCCTTAATGTATAGATGGGTGGAATGAGAGATAGACATATTGATAAATACATGAAAGATGTATATATATGGATATCTGTGTGTACACACACACACAGACACACACACATGTGCACGTGAGCACACACACACATAGCAAAAGATGAATGAGTCTATGGAATATATATGATAGATTGATGGTACCTGAATAAATTCAGAATTGTCCAATGTGTTCCTTGTATGATCAAGTCCCATTGCCTACTGGAAGTAACCCTAAGGGTACTCAAAGAGAAGAAATATGGCATATTGATGTTTTTCATGTTGCAGAATTTTGGAAACTAAAGTTTTTACACCATGCTATTGATAGTTACTCAGGATTTCAATGGGACTTCTGCTTTGAATTCTGAAAAGGCTGATTCTGTAATTACACATTCGCTGGAAGTGATGGCCATTATATGACTACCTTTACAAATTAAGACTGATAATGCCCCTGCAAATGTCTCCAGTAAAATGAAAAAAATGTATACTTTGGCATAAAACATATTACCGGCATACCACACAATCCTACAGGACAATCAGTTATAGAAAGATCTAATCAAATATTAAACAAAATGCTTGCAAGACAGAAAGGAATAACAAAGACCCCCCAGAAATAAACTTCAAAGTACAATACTAACTTTAAATTCTCTGAATGTTAATGATATAGGAAAAACAACAACTGAGAGAAACTGGACAACAGATAGAATTACAGAGTTTAATCAACCCATATATTACATCTGAATATATTAACATCTGAATGGAAATCAGGACAAGTCTTGCACTTGGGAGGGGCTATACTTTTATTTCCAGTCAAAATGAGAAGTTGTGATATCATCAAAACTGATAAAGATGAGATTTTAGCCAGGAAGGTCTCCTGAATGCCGTGACAGCTGACCTGAAAAGCTTAACTATAGAAAGAATATTTCTTTTAAAAAGATAGAGCCTTCTAATGATTGTAGTAAAGTACCAAAGCTAAAAGCAACAAAAAATCAGCTCTGGGTCATGGTGTAAAGTTTCTGAATAAGATGAAGAATATGATGACTTAATGAAAAACTGTCTCCATTTCATTATGGCTGATTTAGAACATTTGGCTGACAGTCATCAGAATGTTCCAAGAAAACATAAGGAAAATAATGACCCATCACTGCAAATTTGACCCACCCTCCAAAAGTTCGAAGACATCCTATGACCTGTACAATTGCTGACAGTGCAAAGAGTCACATGACAGAATCGGACAGATTTGCAACCTGCTTGAAAGCAAAAGCTTCAGAGAAAAATGACTGATCCCAGCAACCTCACAACCCCTGAATTTCTACTCTCTGTTAGTAATCCATCATATATGAATGCAAAAGAAAAACTTCTGAAGACACAGAGGGCAAAGAGATGACCTAACAGAAGGCCTCTGGGGGGAAAGCAATCAATATAGTACAACTTATATCTTAGTAAAAAGGAGGAAATATGTAGGGCTACACTTTGCCAAGATGTTTTTTGTACTGTGCAGCCTTCCTTGTGGTTGCTTACCATGTGGTCTTCTGGGAACAGCTTGAAAGGGCTTTATAAGAGAGTGTGTCAGTTGGAAAAATAAGTTCTAGTTAGTTATGCAAGGACAGAGGAATTAGTTCTAGAGGACGTGGTTGGAAAAGCATGTTAGGGATAGCTAATGGGACAGAAGATTTTGGTAGCAAAGGACAGAGGAGCTACATTTAGAGTTAGTGGTGGGGACAGAAGAGTTCGAGTTAGAGCTAGAGTTAGAATTAGTTTACAACTTACAAATTCAATGCAATCAAATTTCCCTTCTCATTCTTCACAGAAATAAAACAAAAAATCAGCCTTAAATTCATACTGTGCTTCAAAAAATACAGTATATGCAATACAAAAAGTAGACTGTTGGAAGGATAGCCATCCAGGATCTTATCATTTCCATTCAGGAAATATCATGGACCATTAGTAATGTAAACAATATGGGATGGGATGGGTACAAAAACAAACATGTTGACCAAAGGAACAGATTCAGAGATTCAAACATGAGCATGTGCATACATACAACCATCTAATATTTCACAAAGTTGCCAAATATAAATATTGGATTTTAAAAAACATCTTCAACTAATTATGTAGGGAAAACTGGATACTCTCATTTCAAGGGAAAATTTTTAGTTCTGTATGTGTCATCTTGTACAAACACCAACACAAAATGGATCAAAGAACTAATGAAAATACTAAATTGTTGAATCATGTTGAAGAATGCATTAGTAATACTGAATATGACAGAGGTATAGAAAAGCTCCTTGAGAATATAACTCCATTGGTCCAAGAATTAATGCCATCAATTGACAAATGGGACTCCATAAAATGAAAATAAATGTTGCCAATTGTCAATGTCAATTCTTTCATTTTGTTTTGTTTCAGCATTTTTATCATACTTGTCTTTTGTTTTTTTAAGTTTTTATTTTTGTTGGTTTGTTTTCTTTTTTTTCCAAAGGGAGTGAGAGACTCAGAGAAAGAAAGAGAAAGAACTTTAAGTTCTCTTTAACTTTAAGTGCGATGAAAGAAGGGGTGGAATATCAGGTAGGAAGTGGAAAGGGGGCAGTCATTATTAAAATATATTGTACAGAAAAAATAAACAACAAGAAAAGTGCAAAATGCTTTGGCACATATAAAGAAACAGATACCAGGTGAAGAGGGACTGCATATAAATGTCCTTGAATCTTTTCCAATCAAAACCTTCACTCGGTTTTAATATTTAGAATATATAAAGAAATGAAGCCAGGTGGTGGTTGCACACACCTTTAATTCTAGCACTCAGGAGGCAGAGGCAGGGGATCTCTGTGAGTTCGAGGCCAGCCTGGTCTACAGAGTGAGTTCTAGGACAGCCAGAGTTACAACAGAGAAACTCTGTCATGAGAAACCAAAAACTCTGCCAAGTAATGTGCTTGAATATCATGTAATTGTGGAATTGATTTGAATCCCCACAATCATTAATGATGTTGACAAAAATTTCCATGTTTTTGAGAACATATTTGGAGGCTCTTGTAGGTAAATTGTATGCTTAGCTACAAGCCCACTTAAAGTATTATTTATTTATGTGTTATTCATTTATTTATTTATGTACATATGTGATGTATGCCTGTGTCGGTGTGTACCCACAAACTGGAGGAGAGCATTAGGCATCAGAGGTGATCTTTATCATTCTCCACCATTTTCCTTTGAGATATAGTCTGTCATTGAATGTAGAGCTGGGATGGTGTGTGTGTGTGTGTGTGTGTGTGTACATACATGAATATGAACATGCACATGAGGGCACACACATGCCACAGCCTGCTTATGGGAATCAGAGAACTTTTCAGAATCAGTTTTCTACTTTTTTAGTTATAGATGCTGTGGGAACACATATTTTATTTACTTTGGAAAGACTTGTGTGTTAGTTAAGCTAGAATCACAATCAGTTTGCTTAGTTTGAAAAAAGGTTTTGATGAATGTGTTGAAAAACCCATTGAAAATGTGTTTCCATTTGTTTAGTTTTTGAGACATTCGAATAGTTGCACATGCTTGTAGGAACGCATAAGTTACTTAGTTCTAAAAGTCTTGTTTTCCATAGTTACGTTTGAATGTCTCTTTCTTTAGTTAGAAAAGACAGGAATTCTTGGGTTAGTGGAAAAACACATAGAAACTGCATACATTCGTTTAGATTTTAAGGAATACGTTTAGTTGTAGATGCTGTGGGAACACATATTTTACTTAGTTCTGAAAGACTTGTTTGTTATTAAGCTAGATTCACATTCACTTTCCTAAGATTGAAAAGAGGATTTTGAAGAACATGGTGAAAAACTCATTGAAAGTGTGATTCCACTTGTATAGTTTTTGAGACATTCGCATAGTTGCACATGCTGTACATAACTTACTTAGTTCTAAAAGACTTGTATTCCGTAATTACATTTGACCTGATCAATATGACCCTTGTCAACACTGTAATGCATAAGTGACTTCCAGGAAATTGTTACACAAACTAATGTAATCTAAACAAATGTAAACTGATTGTAGGGTCAATTTAGAGGAAGGATTCTGATACCAGCGGCAAGAGGATTGATCAGTCGTAAGTGAAAAGTTGGCATTGACCACTAAGCCCTCATAATAAGGGGGCCTAGCATGGTAACACATCCAACAAGACTCTGTGAGGTCAGGCCTAGAGGCATTCAGGATGGAAAAGTATGATTAAGAAGCTCCAAAAGAGAGTCTTCTGTAGACTTCTGTATGAAAGGAGGCAATGAGCTGTAAGAGTTGAAAGTCTGGTTTATGTTTGGGTTTAGGACAACGTTTGGGCCAATGGCTCTAATTGAGGCGCCGGTTCTTTCTTGAGGCTTATAGTAAAAATATTCTCCGGGTCCCAACTAAAGGCATAAAGCCTGATTCCCCATGTTTTGGAACTTTCCCAATTAGCTTCTTTTCCCTCAGCAGTAAACTTTATTATAAACCGTGGATGGTAGTTTGTGTAACAATTTCCTGGAAGTCACTTATGCATTACAGTGTTAACAAGGGTCATATTGATCAGGTCATTTTTGACTGGTGGATCCCAAGCAATAAAGCCTGTGGACTCACATCCCCATTTGTAACAGTAGATATGCTCAAGGCTCCCACATCCTCTCTTGGTACTACCATTGGCAGGGCAAACATAAAATGCGCCATCGTAAGTGTCTTCCCATGCCAGACAATTAAAGAGGCCCTTGCCACTAAACTCAATATCAGGGAATAATGTCCCTAAAGGTGCCTCTTTGGAAGTGGTATTGATGATTTTGTCACTGGTCTGAACAGACTCAATAATGGCCATAGTGTAAGGAGCAGTAGCCCCGTAAAGGGCCACAGCCGTCTTAAGTTCTTTGATGACCTTGAACTCAAAACCTGTGTGATTATGCCAGACTTGACCCGGGCATCTATAGTCTCAGTGACAGGGAAAGCAGTAGGCTTGTCAGTGTTGATTGGTGCTGTCTTTGGTGCTGTCCGTGGTGGGGAGGCTTTGACAGCAACCACCACATCTCTTGATGTTGGGTTCTACTGTAATAGATAATCTTCTCAGGGAGGCTGGTCCTTCCTGGAAGTATTGTTATTATCCATTAGGTGGACTAGCTGCTCAGGCAGCCATCTGGCAGCATCATTAGATTGTGAATACATGCAGACAGACCCACGACCCCAGATTAGTACTGGGTCAGGCCCATGCCATTGTCCATCAAAGGGGTTGCCCCTTGTTTGAATTCAATCCCTTAGAATTTTTAGCAAAATGTCCAGTCCTGCCACAATTATTTTGCATCTCCTTTTTTGAGCTAAGAACTCGGGGATAGTATATTCCTGTAAGGCAGTGGCCATGACTTAAGCAAGCCTGGGAGACACTGTGGCTGTGCAAGATGCCCCTAGGGAATGAAGTGCTTTCTCCTGGAAAAGTGACAGCCTGCTCTAGAAACTTTACGGTGTCTGTATTTTTAATCCAAATTTTTAAAAGAATTCTTTAATGGACTATTTCAGTTTAATATACAGTAATACACTGTAGATAAAGTTAGCATTTCCCCCACTAACTTTAATATGGACTCATATCAATGTTGTGATAATTGGAGAAATCAAAGGGGGTCTTGATATCCATGAGCAATTACCATTAAATACTCAAGTACAATGTCTTGGCCATATAAATCAAAGTACAGAGCATTTCAAAAGGTTTAAAAAAGAAGTAATGAAAAATTATAATTATGGATATCAATATTAAAGACAATCATTTACTTGGCCGGAGACTTCCCTGTAGAAACTCAGTACAGAAGTTTTGGTTTCTGGTAACAATGGGCAAAGCACTACATGGTGTGCTCTTCGGGTCTACTTTGCTTATGCTATGCTAGCTTTAATAATAGTAAGTACAAGAGCCATTCCAACAGTTTACTCTAGTTTTAATTACACACTGTACCATTGTATCTTAATTACAACTAAGACCGGCATTTCTTCACAGTAGGACACTGGTAACTAGGAGGTTGACTTTCCATACTAAACAGTGATCACACAGAAGATGAGGATTGCTCAAGAACAAACACGGCAGCATTTGCTATCTAGGCAAACAAACTGAACGCTTAGTTGTCATAGTTACTGTAAAGGCAAGGCCATGAGTGGTTTCATGGAGGTCTTTGCAATTCACAGCATAGTTACTTTAGAAGAGACATTGAAATTTGAATTACTGACTTACTTAACTGGCAACTATCCATTTAGGTTAGGCAAAGGCACTGTAACATATTGCGTAGGATGTTGTATTGACCTTTTTTTTTAAATAACTGTGGGATTTACTATAACTCATGAAAACTCCAGTTTTTTCATGTTAGAAAACACCATTAAAAGTAATTGCACCCGTTAGTAATTAGAATGCACTGTAAAATCATGAAAACAAAGAACTATGGTTGCACTTTGCTTAGTGAGGGCCAAGACTGATCCTGAAGCGTGAAGAGCATCTGGGGTTCTGGGGCTCCTGCACCCCACGGGACCTACCCCGTCTCCGCCTGCCGTGGCTGAGCTTCCCAGGATGGGCTTCAATGGGCTGCGCAGGAATTGTTAGCATGCCCTGCTAAGTTGGCCTCAGAGCAATTCCCAGCTTTCTTTCACAATGACTTCAAGTTGCTCACTCGCATTGTTCCCCATTTCTTGAAGCACTCTCTGCCCCCCGCGGCTCCAGCCCCTTTGTTCAGACTTTGCAGGTAAAGAAACTCCTGTGTTCTTCAGCCATCTTCTGGGTAGATTTCCCTAGGTGGTGTCCTATTATTCAGCAGCCCTCCCCAGTCACGCGTCACAAACCCCTCCTCACCCCGGATCTAATTACTGATAACTTTGAGACATATTTTCTAACAGTAAAGCTCAGAAATCACTAAGAGTCTACGTTTCTTCTATGCTTCAGGAACGCACACATTGGGTGTTCTTAAACTGGGGACTGAAGAAATGTCCTGCAGAGCAGAGTTCCAGGAAGCAGCCTTGCCAGCAGGTTCCATCCACAGCTCGCTACTCTTTCTGCTCTGGATTCCCATTTCTGCACGCAGCACTCAGCAGCCTTAAAATAGCACACCTTGCAGAGGCCTCCGTTAAGCTCCACCCTCCCAGATGGTCAGCATCCAGTGCCAATGCACTCAGCCACCGGTCTTAGTGCTGCCTGCGAAGCCCCAAAGGAAGGAAAGGTTAGCTGTCAGGCCTCTCTTCCATTTCCAAGGACTTCCGTCCTGCCAGCCCCTTTGTCTGCAGCCAGTGCGGGGCTGTGGGCAGGACCATATACGGCACAGCCCGCAGCCTTCTTGGAATGGCTCAGGTGTGGCGCAGACCTGGGAGCCAAGGCCCCAAATCACCACCTGGAGTTTTATGTGCATGTGTGTGCACGCATGTATCTGCAGGTGTCCAAGGAAGCCCCCAGTTAAATGTTTTCTTTTACAAGTTGCCTTGGTCACGGTGTTTCTTCACAGAAATAGGAAAGTAAACTAAGACAATTATCCTCTGAATATTTGTGTGTATCAGGCTGCCAATTATAACTGAGGGGAACCTCTTCTTGCACTGGGCAAGAACTGTAACCCATGATAGCTCTCTCTCATACTCACACACTCTCTCTCTCTCATTTATGGTTCCCTCTTATGGAAACCACAGACATATGTCTGTCAGAAATTTAAAGAAATCTAAAAGAATTTGTTTTTTTTATTTTAGTCCCTCGAGCTTTAAGTGCCTGTTTGAGGCCTTCAACAAATTTTTCATGCTGGCTTATTTATTATCCCATTTTATCTTCTTACCTGAGATCCTGGCTCCTTTGAGAGAGTGTCTCTTATCCGAGATCCTGGCTCCCTTTTGAGGAAGCGTCTCCTTGTGAGATCCTGGCTCCCTTTGAGGAAGCGTCTCTTTCTTGTGGCCGCAGCACCTCTGTCTTCCTTCACTGATTCTCTCGTGCCCAGGCCCCGTAGTCAACACCAAGATGACCCTGCCCGCAGGTCAATCAACTAGAAAACCTGGGAGAGTGAGGATTTCTGGGACGAAAGCACGAAAGGACTGGGACAAGGCAGAGATGTCAAATGAATGCAGATCCATTTATTCAGGATTTTTACATGGTATTTAAAGGGGACGGAGGGAGGAACTAACTAGGAGAATAACAGGATGTCTAAGGCCAAAAAACAAAAATACGATGTTTTTGAACTTTGGACAAAAACAGGATATGGGCACAAAAACAGGATAAGAGGATGAAAACAGGATGCCCCATACCTGGAGGATGTAAACCGTAAAAGGAAAAAACATCTTATTCAGGAAAAAAACAAGTCAAGGAGGAAAACAACTCTGGGACAAAAACAGGTCTAAGAAAAATAAGTCTTGTGGCCAGTAGTGGGAAATTATTTACTGATTAAGCAGTTTTAACATCATGGCATTAAAAGAGGCTGGAAAGGCTTAGAGAGATTGGCTCGCCACAGAGATATATGCATAGTTGCACAAACTGTAGGAACACATACCTTACTTAGTTCTAAAAGACTTATTTTCCTAAGTTCAACTTGAATCTCACTCACTTTCCTTATTAGAAAAGATGGGTATTCTGGACTAAGTGGAAAAACACATAGATATGTTGTTTCCATATGTTTAGTTTTTTTAGGAGCATGCTTATTTGTAGATGCTGTGGGAACATACATTTTACTTACTCCTGAAAGACTTGTTAGTTGACCTAGAATCACATTCACTGTGCTTAATTTTAAAAGAGTATATTCATGAATATGTTGAAAACCCCATTGAAATTGTTAAGTTTTTGAGACATATGCATATTTGCACATGCTGTAGGAACACAAACTTGCCTTAGTTCTAAAAGACTTATTTTCCTGAGTTAAGTTTGAATCCCACTCACTTTACTTAGGAAGAAAAGATCGGTATTCTGGGTTAAGTGGAAAAGACATAGGAGTCGTGTTTCCAGTCATTTAGTTTTTAGGAGCATGCTTATTTGTAGATGCTGTGGGGACACATATTTTACTTAGTTCAAAAAGACTTGTTAGTTAAGCTAGAATCACACTCAGTTTCCTTAGTTTGCAAAGAGGATACTCAGGAATATGTTGAAAAACCCATTGAGATCCTATTTCCAAATTGTTTAGTTTTTGAAACATACGCATAGTGGCACATGCTGTTGCAACACATAACTTACTTAGTTCTAAAAGACATGTTTTCCTGAGTTAAGTTTGAATCCCACTCACTTTCCTTAAGTAAAAAAGACAGGTATTCTGGGTTAAGTGGAAAACCACATAGAAATCATGTTTCCATATGTTTAGCTTTTAGGAGCATGCTTAAATTGTACATGCTGTGGGAACACATATTTTATTTAGTTCTGAAAGACTTGTTAGTTAAGCTAGAATCACAGTTTCCTTAGTTTGAAAAGAGGATATTCAGGAATATAGTGAAAAACCCATTGAAATCATGTTTCCAATTGTTCAGTTTTTAGACATACGCATAGCTGCACATGCTGCAGGAACACATACCTTACTTAGTTCTAAAAGACTGGTTTTCCTGAGTTCAGTTTGAATCCCAGTCACTTTCCTTATTAGAAAAGACGGGTATTCTGGGTTAAGAGGAAAGACACATAGAAATCTTGTTTTCATGTTTAGTTTTTTAGGAGCATGCTTAGTTGTAGATGCTGTGGGAACACATATTTTACTTAGTTCTGAATGACTTAACCTAGAATCACACTCAGTTTCCTTAATTTTAAAAGAGGATATTCATGAATATGTTGAAAAATCCATTGAATTGTTTAGTTTCTGATACATATGCATAGTTGTACATGCTGTAGGAACACATACCTTGCTTAGTTCTAAAAGACTTGTTTTTCTGAGTTAATTTTGAATCCCAGTCTCTTTCCTTAGGTAGAAAGACGAGTACTCTGAGTTAAGTGGAAAAACCCATAGAAATCGTGTTTCCTTGGTTTAGTTTTTTGGAGCATGCTTAGTTGTAGATGCTGTGGGAACACATATTTTACTTACTTCTGAAAGCCTTGTTTGTTAGTGGGAACCTATATTTTGCTTAGTTCTGAAAGACTTGTTAGGTAACCTAGAATCACACTGTTTCCTTAATTTTAAAAGAGGTTATTCATGAGTATGTTGAAAACCCATTGAGATCCTATTTCCAAATTGTTAAGTTTTTGAGACATATGCATAGTTGCACATGCTGTAGGAACACATACCTTACTTAGTTCTAAAAGACTTGTGTTCGTGAGTTAAGTTTGAATCCCACTCACTTTCCTTAGTTAGAAAAGACGGGTATTCTGGGTTAAGTGGAAAAACACATGGAATACGTGTTTCAGTTGGTTTAGTTTTTTAGGAGCATGCTTAGTTGTACATTCTGTGGGAACACATATTTTACTTAGTTCTGACAGACTTGTTAGTTAAGCTAGAATCACACTCAGTTTCCTTAGTTTGAAAGGAGGATATTCAGGAATATGTTGAAAAACCCATTGAAATCATGTTTCCAATTGTTTACTTTTTGAGACATTCGCATAGTTGCACATGCTCTAGGAACACATACCTTACTTAGTTCTAAAAGACTTGTTTTCCTGAGTCAAGTTTGAATCCCACTCATTTTCCTTCTTTTGAAAAGACAGGTATTCTGGGTTAAGTGGAAAAACACATTGAAATCGTGTTTCCATTCGTTTAGTTTTTTAGTAGCATGCTTAGTTGTAGATGCTGTGGGAACACATATTACACTTTGTTCTGAAAGACTTGTTAAGCTAGAATCAAACTCAGTTTCCTTAGTTTAAAAAGAGGATATTCAGGAATATGCTGAAACTCCCATTGAAATCGTGTTTTCAATTGTTTAGTTTTTGAGACATACGCATAGTTGCACATGTTGTAGGAACACATACCTTATTTACTGCCATGCCATCCTCCTGCTCAGTAACTGATGGTTCACTTCCCACTGCTATGCGGTCCAGAAAGACCTCCCACCCTAGGAAGTCTTCTGTTGGAAGTGGTCTCAGTGAGAATCCATGGGACACAGGAGCCTAGGAAGGAGTCTCTCTGAGAGAGGATATAGAAATGTCCAAGGAGAAAGCTCCCAGCAATCTCAGCCCCACCCCTCATGAGCATGGCTGGCTGGCAGCCTAATGGTGGCAGTTAAGGGGTCACAACTGCACCCCACACTCCTCTCCTTCAGAACTGGCAGGTCTTGGATAGGAAGGCAGATCGTGGGGCCTGGAGGCCAACTGTCCACCTCTTGGCTCTTGTTGATCATGGGATGCTAGGGCCATTTGCCTGGTTCTTGGCTCTTGCACAGAGTACTGCCTCCAGTAACATTCTAGGTCCTTAGTGTCCTTTGCTTGCAGAGCACTGCAGTGCTCCATGTGTATGGGCTCATGGGATGCTCCTGGAATCTCTGAGGTGAGACTGTCCCATTTTACCTGTGGTTCCGCCAGCTCTGTGAAGTGTGCTCATGTCACCAGATTGCAGTGGTGGTCAGTGCCTACATTTATAGGTACCACTTCAGATTTATGATTGAGCTCATTGGTAAAGTGTTTGCCATACAAGCATGAGGGTTCCATCTCCAGCATCCATGTAAGAAGTTATACATATGGTCTGAGGAGATAGCTCAGGGGCTGAGAGCTCTTGTTGCTTTTTCCAAAGGTCCCAGCACCCATATGGTAGCTCACAACCATATATAACTCTGGTTCCAGGGCATCTGGTGCCCTCTTCTGGCCTCTGTGGGCACTACACACACACACACACACACACACACACACACGGTGCACAAACACATACAGTGAAAACATTCACATAAAATAAAAATAATATCTCAAAGATGGAAGTTCCCCACTGCCCAGATTTACACCTGGAAAGCCACTGAGGCAGCAGTGCTAGATACCTCCTGTCTGGGGAAGGAGCTAGACCTTATCCACCCCTCCCTCCGGAGCCCACGTTCCAGAGCCCTTCCCTGGCAGGAATGATGACAGCTAAGAACAGTTAATCATTAATCCCTCAAGGGCCACTGAGGGACCCAGGCTTAGGTGGGGCCCAGACACCTGCAGGAGAGCCCTTTCTTTGTCTCAAGCACCTTCTCCTAGAGGTCTGAAGCAAAACATGAGGGCAGACTGCCCTCCACATTGAGGGGGGCTACTCTCCACATCACCCAGGGGCCAGTGAGTGGCCCTCTCCAGGGTCATGGGAACCACTCAGAAGAACTGGAAAATCCAGTTGCCAAGTTCTCTCTCAGTGCCCCCAACACAGATGCTGAGGACCTGGGGTAAAGAGAGGCCATTTCCCCATCTCCTCTGCCATCGGAGAACAGAGGTAGCCAAAATGGGGTCTTCGATGCCCCTCTTCCTGTTCCTGGCTCTCCTCAGCAGCTCACATTGCAACAGGTGAAGGCTGGGGGAACAGGGTAGACACCTAGGTTCTTTGGTATAGAGAGGGGATAGAAGGGAGGGATCCTTGGCCACTTAGAAAGAGGAATGTACTGACTTCCTCTGATCTGAGAGAGTCGATGGGACAGCACTGGAGGAAAGGGAGTCTGGGGAAATGTGGGATATGCCCCACAGGGCTGGAGGCATACCCTGACTGCTGGACCTGAGACACATTTTTGGGTTCCCAGGACCAAAGGTAATTTTGCAAATGAAGCTGACTGGGGCTTTTCAGGCCAAGGCTTTGCAGGCCCCAGCTTTCTGGACATGCTCCAAAAGGTAGTTCTTAGAGAGAGCAAGGTGGGGCTGCGTGCTTCTCTGAAGGGCTGGCTCAGTCAAGCAAGGTGTAGGCTACCATCTTACACCTCATGCTCCTTCCTGTTCTCCAGATCTGTCTTCTCCTCCACCTCCCATCAGGGACCAATGTCACCCTCCATCATAAAGGGCCGCCACACCACCTCCCCTGCACAGTGAGAGCAGCAATCAGCTTTCTGGGGAGTGGGCACTGGGAGCAAGCATGCCTTGACCCATCAGACCCTTTGCCCTGATGCATGCTAATAAAGAAGTGAACCTAATGATTGGCTCAGTGGGTCCAGGGGGTCTGTGAGCCCAGGGCAGACAGGAAAAGTGAGCTAGCTGGATGCCAGGGTCTCTGGCTACTTCTGTTTACTGAGCAAGGAGTTCCAATCAACTCTCCCTCTATACCAGAGTTCTGGAGAGAATCTGACAGGTGGACTGACTTCAGACAGATATTACACACTTACACACACACACACACACACACACACACACACACACACTCCCCAGCTGAGCTCTTTAGAACACCTACGCTTCTGTAGTCCTCTCTTTCCCTGTCTTTTCCACGTGATGCCGGTGGCAATCCTGAATACTCCATAACAGGTTTCAATGTTTTGCAAGAGAAAATCGAGGCTTAGAGAGGGTCGTTGAGGTCCAAGAACTGCCAAGAAATCAGGTACCATACAGATTCTGTAGTTTAAGCAGGATGTTAATTGTAGTCCCTTGGCTAAGCTCTGGGACTGTAGGCCCAGGAACCCCCAGGAATACGGACAAAACATCTCAGGACATAGCCACTGGCCAGGGTCCTATGTGGCCTGCATGGCTGGTCAGGATGGAAAGCAGGGAGGTCAGAGGGAAGTGAGGGGTTCAGCTGAGGAGCCAACAAGCCCCAGAGCTGTTAGGGGAGTGTGTCACCTGACCATGTGCGCCTGTGATTACAGGTGTCCTAGGTGAGCAGATCCTCTCCAAGCCTCTGCTCACACACAAGATGGGGAAGGAGGCAACGCAAGCATCCTAGGACTCCTCTGACGACAATGTGGATATACCACAGGGCCTGTCACACAGTAGGTGGGCACAGATGGGACAAGTGCCAGAGTAGAAACCCAGCCTTAACAGTTCAAAATCTCTTGGGGATACAGGGTCCTCTTCCTATTTTTGTCTGACTCCCTTCCTCAAAATTATCTTAAGCTGGGCTTAGTGGTACATGCCTTTAGTCCCAGCACTCAGAGTCTAGGCAAATAGATTTCTGTGAATTCAAGTCCAGCCTGGTCTATATCTATATATCTCCAAAACAAAACAGAAAAAGATCATCTTGCTTCTAAGAAAGAAGCTTGTAGCCACGACCTGACCCCTTGGGAACACTGGGGTGATTGCTCCTGTCCTTCCCAGGCCCCACCTGTGTCCATTACCCCCATATAAGAGCTAACTCCTGTGGAAGTAACAAGATACTCCAGCAGAGGGCATTTGACGAATCATAGAAGAGAAGGAAGCAAAAGCAGATAATTCACCTTCCCATTTCTCCTCTCTAGCTGTCCTGGAACATGCAGCCTCAGGGAGAGGCAAACAGGTTCCCAGTGGATCCCTGAGTTCCATGACTTCTCCTTGGACTGAACCAGTAGGGAGGTGACCATCATGGGTCAGGTGTGCAGACTCCAGATGAGCTGGGGGCTAAGGCTTGTAGAGAGGTCAGAGCTACTCTTCAGCCCAGCTCCTAGGTCTCAAGGTGTGGGGTCACCAGGGTACAGCTTCCAGACAACAGAGATAATGCCTTGGGGTTCTTCATTTCTGTGAGGGAGAGTTAAGAGGGACACAGGTAGACAAGGAAAATGAAAGCAGTCTTCCTAAGATGGGGGCTTTCTATTCCCAGAAGACATTTTGAGGAGACATGGCTGGAAGGTGTGAAGGCAGGGTTTCTAAGTAGGGCCAATAGGTGAGGAGAGGACCCAGGGACCCTATATAATACTCAAGCCAGCTTCCTGTTAACTGTTAGCTCATCCTTGAGGCTCTAAATTTCCTGATTCTGCAGCTTGGTTTTCCATCTTTCCCAGGTGAACAGTTCTCCAGGGGATGCACTCAGCAGTCCCCACACAATCAGCAAGCACCCCACCGCGGCTTATGGGGCATCTTGTCCAGGATTTGAGAAGGCCTCCATCAAGGTTTTGTACCTGACTGAAAATCACCAGATCTCAAAGTAGAGCTCATCTGGCACTCCAAGGGCCCCTTCCATAAGGGGACACCCTGACCATACCCTGACAGGTAATCCCAGTCAGCCCACCTCCATCAGGCATAAGGAGACTGGGGCTTTAGCTCTGACAGAGTGGGGCACTCTGAACTTACGGCTGAGAACCAGAGTGGAGAGTTAAACTACCACTCCTAAGCAAAAAGAAAAATCCAGATCCTAAGGCACTAGGAAAGAAGGGTTGGAGAGGGCAGATTCCCCACTCAGTACATGGGAGAAAGGACCATGGGGCAGGTCCTTAATTTCCTCACCTGCCTGGCCCTTGGGCTCTTCTAGCTAAGCATAGGCACCTGGAGGTGGGTTGTGTAGGGGCAGGGAGGATTGCTCAACTGTGTGTGTGTGTGCCTGCTTTCCTGCATCAGCTGGAGTTACAGGCAGATGTGAGCCAGCTGACCTGGGTGCCTGGGATGGAACTTGGGCCTCTGAAGTGCTGAGCCAGCTCTCAGCCCCTCTTTGCTGGTTCTCAAGCTGATGTATTCAGAATCCTAAATCATCTCTGGCTTTGAGGAAGTGCTTGATATTCAAATGGAGTCAGCTGTTACAGGTGAGCAGGGTCATGGTGGGTAGGGGCGCAGTATCAATCTGGAGTGTTGGATGCTGGTACTCTGAGCAGCTTTTGCTGTTTGTTCAGAACCCCTATGGCTTCTGCTAAAGTAGCAGGACTAATGATTTCTCCACACATACCACTCCCCCTAGTTCAGGATCTCTCCACTCCAGCCCTCCCCTGTCCTTGCTGAGACAAAGGGTCTGAAGGCTGACAGGCAACGTGGGGAAGAAAATAGGTGGAGAGAGAAAATAGCAGAAGAGCTGTCTGTGGTGGTGCTCATGAGTAAGGCTTGCCTACAGACGCACAAGGCCCTGGGCTCCATCCCCAGAACTGTTTGCAGCAGCCAGGTGCTAGACAAGCTGCCAGGAACCTCTAGAGGCTCTGAAGGCTCAGCCTGCTGGGAGTAAGGTGGAGGGCTCCATTTGATCTTCATTCCAGCTCTTTCTGCCTGGTATCTCCAGGCCTGTTTTTTTCTATTTCCTACTTCTGGCTGCCTGCCTTTGTTTCAGCCCCATTTTTGTTTTTAATTTCCAGTCGCTATGGTGTAAAAGGGCAGAGGAGAAAAGAACATTCCATATTCTCTAGATATTATTTTCTATTATTATATATATTTACTGTTTACCACAGACACATGTGGTAAATAATTCACTCCGAGTGCTTATCAAGCTTGCTTACAGATTACAAATTTGAGGGTAAAGGGTTAAATGGAACTCTTACTCCAGTCCTTTAAAAAAGTGGTGAATTTTATATAGACCAAGATAATTCATTAATCTGAATAAGCTCCCTCTTTCTTGGTCCCAATGAGAAAGGAGAGGATACAGGTTAGGTAAAATCTCCCTCCAGAGGATGCTCTGGAGAGGGGGACTTGGTCTGGAGGATGTTTGCTATCTCATGCTGTCATTGGCAGAAGCTGTCCTCACGGTCTTGCTGGGATCTCTCTGGTAGCGGGTCTAAGCAAGGGACACCTGATACTTTTCTGTGCACAGACCTGACCTCTGTAAACTGGAGGATAAAAACAGTGGCCTCTAGTGGGAAATAGCAGTTATGTAAAAACCAAGACAAAGCCTCCACAGCTGTAGGCAGATCCTGATATGGGTGGAGAGCTAGATGGGCAGTTTCTTGCTGACAGAAGTTTGACAGGCTGTTACAGGTCAGCTAAGCACTTCAGTCTCTGCTAGGTGTTGTCAGTAAAGGAAGCACTTTCAGGACAGCCCCCAGAAGGAAAAGGGGGCACATTTGGAGTAGCAGGGACTATCTGTTCCTGCAGGGGTCAGGAAAAAAGGGGGCTTAGTGCTGGCACCCTGATGTCAGACTGCATGTTCTGAGCACCTGCAGTCATTCTCTTCCTAGGTTCTGGTTTCTGGTGGTTAGAAGGGAATGTAGTTTCTAGACTACCCTCTTCAACACTGCTTTTCCACCTCAGATACTACCACTTTGACCTGGTCACTATGGTCAGGACAGCTCTGGAGGTTGGAGGATATTGCTATCCTAGTGGCAATGAGTGTCCTTACAGGGCCCATTGTCATGTCTTCTATCCCTGGGACTGTGACTACTTTTCCGCCTAGTTAGAGAACATTGCCCCACCATGGGCAGCGTTGAGCCTCCTTGTTGAGGATCTACTCCCATGACTGCTTCTACCTTAAACCCTTGGCCTCATGAACAGCTTCTCTTGATAAGTGGGCAGAGTAGTTGGCATACGCAGTGGGCTGGATGCAGGCCCAGAACTTCTGAAACCTTGCTGGTAGTCTAAAAGGACTCATGGGCTGCATACAGCCTTTTTCACTGTGACATTAGTCTTAAGTATGAAGCTTGAATCACAGGTTGTCTCCTCAGAAGGCCTCCAGCTCATTCATCTGGGGACCCAACAGGAGTGAGACGGTCAGCAGAGGTAACCTGGGGGAGGACCAACCTGATAATGGGTTAATAGGCCTGGCTTGTGAAGTTTCATAGGGTAGCCATTCTCCTTCTCAAGAGCCATGTAAATTTTAGCTGGAAACCTGGCTTTTGATAAAACATTTGCCTGCCTTCTTTGCAGCTAGGTTGGCCATGTGATGATACTCTATCCAGTAGAAAGCAAGTGTTAATATCCTCAGGGAAGGGGCTTCTATTTCAGGGGCAAGTCAAGCTCTTTAAAGAGCTCACATGCTTTTTCAATGCTAACATTGGGGTTAGATGTTTCATGACTAGACTGTTGAGGTAGCCAGTCACCATAGCTGGTTACCATACCGTGGAGAAGTAGCTAGTTTGAGAGGAACTGTTCAGCTGAGTCAGCTTCCTGACACATCCCTCTGCTCTCTTCACTTGCTTTGGGCTTCACTTTGCGTGCCCTACTCAACACACTGGCCTCCTTGGTACTTGGAGTTCACTAAGAATGCCCCATTCTCAGTTTCTTTCTGATCCTAACTGTAATGCTTTCTCCCTAGGCACTCACTTGGCTAATTCCCAGAGGTCTTTGCTTAACCTCATCTTTGAATCCAATTCCAACATACACACCAGTTTCCTTACTGTCTGCCCTTTCTCCTTCACATTTGATGACTTTTTTAAATTTATTTTTTATATGCATTGGTGTGAGGGTGTCCAATCCCCTGGAACTAGGGAGCTGCCCAGTTGTGAGCTGCCATGCGGGTGTTGGGGATCGAACCTGGGTCCTCTGGTATTGGGTGCAGTTGGCTGTCTTCATCTGGGACCATGTAACTCATAAAGTGAGTTTGTATCTGGTGTGGAGGATGTGATCTGTGGTCCCCAGAGTCCCTCCAGGGGCAGAGCCAAGGAACTTCCACTTGGTAAGGTGCAGAGCCCAGGGTCACCAGAGCCCTGACTCTTGTATCTCTGTGTGCTCTGCCCCACACCAGAAGACCCTTCCTCAGCAAGGCAGCCCGTAGCTATTACCTAGAACCAAGAGGCAAGCCGGAGAGTACTGGGTGATAAAGGGTCGCAGTCGGGTGTGTTTGGGATTTTATCATTTTATCTCCATCTCCTCTTCATTCTTGCATCACAGGAACCCCGGACTGCTGCCTTTTACAAAATGGGGAAGTAGATGTCACCTGTGAGGTCCCACTGCACCAGCAGCAGGCAGATCTGTCCTCAGAAACAGATGAGAGAGAATGCTGGCAGGGCTGTAAGAGGAGCTCAGAGCTCCCTAGCACTGGGAGTCTCGTCTGCCAGCTGCTAGAGGTGGGAGGCCACCTGGTCCAGCTTTGACAATTCCAGGTGGAGGGAAGAAATCTGGACCAGGAGAAAGGATGGGAATGGGTGAGCTGGTCTCCCCGCCCAATGCAGCCTCACCCTGGGATGCAGCCTCACCCTCTGCTGCCAATCTGTAACCCCTCCGGGTCAAGAGGTCATCAAGCTGTTTCTGTAACTTCTGCCTTTGGGCAGCTAGCTGAGGTAGTTGGCTCTGAGGATCCACTAGGCCCTGCAGAACAGGAGAGAAGTCTTGAGACACCCGTAGCCTGCCCAGCCTGAGGGTGCTGCTGCCCCAGGGCGCAGGAACCCTACAGCCCCACATTGGCTCAGGGCGCCCAGGGGCTCCAGGAAGGGTTGGAATAGGTCATGGTCTCCTGGGTCTGAGCTCTTCAGCAGCACTAGTGGAAGTGGGGACAGTTAGAGTGCAGGTAA
Source organism: Cricetomys ansorgei (assembly GCA_026225945.1). Classification (NCBI taxonomy): domain Eukaryota; kingdom Metazoa; phylum Chordata; class Mammalia; order Rodentia; family Nesomyidae; genus Cricetomys; species Cricetomys ansorgei. The sequence goes on from JAMJFZ010000770.1 coordinate 2,690,610, forward strand.
CAGCTCCGTCCCTCATGGCCCCTCTTCTTGAAGACACCCAGAATTAACCACACCTTGGGGTCGGGCTTTTGTGAGCTGATAGGTGGCTCGGAAGGCCCTCAGCGCCTGTACAACCTCCTGGACCCTGGAGAAGCAGCGCTCCAGCTCGGGCTAGTGCCAGGACTCCTGGTAAGAAACCCAGAGTTGGCAAGTTATGTCCCGGGAGACTCAGCATTGATTCTACCCTCTAGCCACCTTCCCGATCTCAGGGCAATAGACCTGTCCTCAACAACATGCATAAGGCTCCACCTCCAGGCAGGCCAAGCTGTGAGGTGCCATTTACACAACCAGTGGCTGATGTTTGTACTCACTCTGAAGATAACTCAACTGAGCCAGTAATCTAAATACTATCAAACACAAAGCTCAGTGAGTGTTGAATTTAAAGCTAGGACAATTTTACTTTGAAAGCATGCATTTATGTATAACGTATGCGTGCCTGCTAAATTCCCTGGAACTGGGGTTACAGAATGTTGTGAGCCACCAATGTGGGTGCAGGAAATCAAACCCAGGTCTTTTCCAAGAACAAATGCTCTTAACACCTCCAGCCCCAAGTGTTTTTTTTTTTTTTTGTTTGTTTGTTTGTTTGAAACAGGGTCTCTATGTGGACCAGGCTAGCTTCAAATTCACAAAGATCCTCCTGCCTCTGACTCCTGAGTGCTGGGATTAAAAGCATGCCCTACCACACCCAGCTCAAAGTTTAATGCTTGAGGCTAAAAGACAGCGATTTAGTGTGACAATATCAAAATGAACAGTGACACATCCCCTTAATCCCAGAACTTGGGAGGCAGAGGTAGGTGGGTTTACATAGTTCCAGACAGCCAGGGCTACATAGAGAGACCCTGCATAAAAAACAGGAAGGCTTGGCAAACATGGCACTGAGTTGGAATCCCATGGCTAAATGACAGCGATCCCAAAACTTTCAGCCATAGGAAGGCTGCCTTGCTTCCTGGATCCCAGCCATGACTCACCAGGCTGAGGGCACTGGGGTAGGGTGCCACACAGATGCTGGGAGCAACGGGGCCATCTTGCCTGGGAGGCAGCCTCTGCCAGAGTTCTTCTGTCAGGAACGCATCAGTGGAGCAAGGAGGCGCAGACCAATATCTGCGCAGAACAGGACCTGACGGGGTCCTGGAGGACAGGATGCATTCGACAACACTGGCTTCACCGCTTCCTATGGAGGGTAACAGACAAGTAACAGAACAGTCCCACCACATCCTATGTCTGTGGTCACTGCTGTGCCAGCTGGGACGGGGACATATTGTAAGAACTGAACATCACTGACACCATGCTACCCCATATGCATGCGAACAGGGGCCAGTGCAATAATTCCTAGAGGTGGGAAGAAGGGTTTTTTTCTTGCAGGGATGAGGATGGAACCCAGAACCCTAGGTACCTAGGAACTACCTAGGTAAGTCTACCACTGAGCCATGTCCTCAGCCCCATGGCACTGCTACCTGTCCTGAGAGACCCTGAGTGGGGAACTGAGGGAGACAAGCATGCTGGAAGGATGTCATGGCACACTGTGTATAGACCTCGGTCAGAAACACGTTTTCCTCCGAGGCTGTACCAGGTCCAGGGGCTTAAACCCCACAGCTCGCTCTCTCTTCCAGCCTTTCTTGCTAGAACAGGTAAGCACCAGCTCTGGGCTACTCTACAGAGGCCAGGCTTTCGCTAACGAGGGGACAGCGGGACGTACCCAAATGTACCACTACCCCAGCTCCAGGAGAAACCACAGGCTGTGCCGCTCACCAGGTAAACGTCACAGAGGTTGCGGAGCCAGAAATGATACAGGGTGTGGGTGACAAGTGAAAGCTCCCTGGTGAGGAAGCCCCGTTCACATTCGTGGGCTGCGAAGGCTAGGCGGCTCAGAATCCAGGTGTCCATTTGTGAGGAAGAAGAGACCTGCCAGCAGAAGGGTGTGAGGACCTGGATGGCTGGACCCCACTTCTTCAGATGCCCCCCATCCTGGCTAGCTGCTCTCCTACGTCCTCTGCTGGCTGGGGTATGAAGTTCTCCCCCAGAGCATGGAGGATAAAGCGCAGAGCATTCATTCCAGAGTTTGTTGTAGAAATGGCGGTAGCTCAGGACCTCAGAGACAGATAGGTGCAGGTTGCCCCCTAAGAACAGGGTCTGTCCTCAGCTGTCCAATAGGGGCCCTCTCTGCCATCCCACCCGACGAGACTCACCCAGAATTCCATGGGAACAAAGGGCAAATCTCAGGGCATCTGTCCCACACTCATGGATCCCATGAGGAAAGTCCTTTTTCTGCAACCAAAGACAGAAAGGTGTGGCCTGTGCCTTCTAGGGAGCTAGAGGTCTGGACAAGGGTCAAGTGTCTTACCTGTGCTGCGGCTGCAAATGCTAGCTCTTCTGGGTCCAAGTTGCCATCTCTCAGCTTGGCCTGTAGCACCTGGGAATAATCGAAGGTCACAGCCGGTATCCCTGGGGTTTCCTCAGACCTCTTCATCCCATGAGCTGACTCTTTGTTCTTACCTGCAGCTCCTGGCCACTGATGATATCCTGTGGGTCCAGCACGTTCCCTTGCTCATCTTCCGGCCCTGCCTGTCCTGGACCATAGACTAAAGCAGCACCTGAGAACGTGGAAGGTCAGCAAGAGGGCTCACACTTGTTGCTTCTGAACTGAGGAGTTAGAGTCGGGCACTAGACCTTGCTGAAGGGGAGATGCCCGGTGAGCTGGGTCCCTAGCATGACCATATGGCCCACCCAGAACAGCAGGAGGCGCTACCCATTTCCAAAAGTGACAGTGGGCAGAAATGAGCAAGGTCTACCATCTAGGACAAGACAGAAAAGTCAAAGCCTACCTCAGGTCATCTCCGCCCACCAGGCCCTGCCCACCTTCACACTTTCCCTTCCAACCCACTTCACCTCTTGGGGCCAACCCAGGGCAGAAAAGGGAAAAAGAGCCGAAGAGAACCAAGTGTCCAGGACATCAGAGTCTGGAGGAATGGAGACAGCTAGAACCTTCGTGCCCAAATCTTCCCCCACAGAGGGTTCAAGCCTGCTCCATTCCCAGAACCCCTCAAAGCTCTGGCCAGTTACTCACCCCTCTCCAGGGTCAGTGCTGTTCCCGGTCTCCCAGTCTGTTCTGCTGCTGCCACTCTGGCCTCCGCCTCTGACCACCCAACCACCCAACATTCCTCCCTGGCATCCTGAAAAATTATGAGGGCTGAGTGTGAAACTCTCATATTCTCCTGAGCCGTGCGTGGCAGGCTCCTCTAGAAGAAGACAGGAACTGTCCAGTAGGGTCCCGCCTCACCCAGCTCCTTCTCACTAACCTCTGCATTCTCACCAACCACCAGGTAGGCCAGAATCTGATGGCCCCACCACAGCCGCCGGGAGACACACCAGTCCCTGTCAAGAAGATGCCAGTGACGTCTCAATGTGACTGTGGATTCCCCCATCCCCACCTTCATGAGAGCCCCCCTTACCCAATGTGGAAAAACCAGTGCTGCCAGCTCTTCTGGTGAAAGGAGGGCCAGAGCTCCAGAGCCCCCGACTCCACGGCCTGGAAAACAGGAGGTGCACACCTTTAATCCCAGACAGAGGGATCTCCTTGAGGCCAGTTTGGTCTACACTGCAAGTTCCAGGACTGCAACTGTCCTGTGAGACCCTGTCCCTGTGAGTCCATGTCTCAAAAAACAAAACTCAGAGTGGTGGTCAGTGAGACGGCTTAGCAGCTAAAGAACTTGGCTCCCACCATGACAGCCTGGGTCCTGTCCCCACATAAAGACAGAAGGACTAACTCTCCAGTCTGTCTGCTGACCTCCACATGGGCACCATAGTACACACACAATTAAAAGTTTTAAAACTTTAAAATTATTTGTGCGTGTATGTATATGCACACATACGGCAGTCATAGGACAACCTATGAAAGGCAGTCTTCTCCTTCCACCATGTGGGCTGGAGGGTCTGAACTCACATAGCCAGTGCCTTTGCCTTCTCAGCCATCTCATCACAACAAAACACCTCAGCAAGGACCTTGAATGCTGTCTAGGACAAGCCAGCCCTCTCTGGTCAGCCGAGCCACTGACAGGAGGTCCCTGCCCCACCCCACACTGGGGCCTTACCTTGGCAGCTCGGTCCCCCATTTCCTAGCAGTGGACAAACCACTGGCTCTTCAGCAGGTATTCTACCACATCCCCAGAACAGCTGCGAGGGCAGTAGGGCGAGGCCCCAATTACTCAAGGAACAGGTGGGCATCTCACAGAAGTCCAGTGTGGTGGCACCCCATTATAATCCAAACACTTGAGAAGCCAGGCAAGGAGTTCCAGCCCAGCCTGGCTTATATCAAGACCCTAACTCAACAGAACTCTAAGCCAGGGTACAGAGTCCATCCTGTGTCACGCGCTACCTTCGCCGATAAAGGAGACGCGGCAAAACAGAATTCTTCTGACAACAATTTATTAACAGCTCTTTTAGATAGCAGATGTAGAAGGACCACGAGTCTAGAAAACCCCCAACTAATATAGAGTTTTGGGGAATGTTTTTCCCTGCCAATTGGTGCTCTTGCAGAACCTAATTAGTATACTGCCTTCAATCGGTGGCTTTTACTATCCCAATTAGCATGTGGTTATCTTGAGCAGATTACACAGTCAGTGCATGCGCAAGAGCAAACAACGCTCCCGTGAAGAACCAGGAAGCAGGGAGCCGGCGCCATCTTCTAATGGCGAATAATATCGGCTCCCAACATCTCCCCCTTTTACTTTAATTAATATGCCAAACTGCAACCATGTGTTTACCGATCTAGCCCGCTGATCCAACAGCTTTGAGCGATCAAGGAGGTTACATGGAGGAGGACCCTGTGTACCTTTATCCCGTGCAATGGGAACACGAGCCCTGGGAGGTAACACAGGTCTGTCTTGTGGTATCCTGGTGCAATGGGATCCTGAGCCCTCAGGAGTACCAGTATTCAAGACAGTGTCTCATTGTTTGAGCATATTTAACCAAGCTTGAGGAGATGTCCCCTGTTCCACAGCAAGCAATGTCTGTGCGATCACCACTTTGTCTCTTTTTTGTTGTTGAATGAATTTGCAGAGCAACCAAAGACAAAGAAACAGTCCCCCAGCAAATAGGATGCCAAAAATCCCAACTCCCACCCATTCCTTGAAATAGGAGAAAGCAGAAGAAAGCCAAGTGGAAAGCCCCCGGGTAAGGGAAAGGTCGAGTCGAGTGGAGTTGATCTGTATAATGGCCATCCGTAATCTTCTCAATGTTGTATCAAATTCAGCAGACCAATTGTACTGTAACTGTTGAGACAATTCTTTAGACAGATTAGCCGCTCGGGTAAGATTTTCATATTGTATGGATGTCACACATAACCCAGGCATTTTTACCTCGCAGCCCAATTGAGCCATCTGCCACAAAATATCAATCTGTTCTTGAACCAGATCTATACGTTGGTTCACAATCATGAGTCCACCTCTAATCTGAGCGTTCACAGAGGCTTGGACATCAATGGCTTGGCTGACCGAGGCTGAGAGATTGTTTAAAGTAGTGGCAGTTTCTACCTGACCAGACAGGGCCAGTGCCGAAGCAGTGAGAGATGCGGCTACTGCCGCAGTTGCAACAATGCTGACTATGGCCGCAGTTATGCCAAAATCCCGCTTTTGTCTGAATAAAGTTAATGTGTTGGCGGTTCTCACAGGAATTGGGACAAATCGAGGCATGTGAGCCACGGTGGCTGTTTGATGTGAGCTTGCATTCCAGCATAAGGTATAGGAACAGTTGTTATAGTTGTAAACAACCCAAATAAATGGTGGCCACACACAAACTGGGGTGGCTCCAATTTCCTTTTTTATCACTACTGATCTTTCCTATCGTTTTATCAGATATTATATTACTTGACAACTCCGCCTGAACTATACCTCCTCCTAGAATCATTGACATAGGTGTTATATCTGAGCAACTTCCTCCTGAGCCACAAAGCAGCCATGTATCAAATGGATTAATATCATATCTAAATGGATCCATTTCGGTGAAATTACCATAGCCTTCTAATGGTGAAAATGTAAAAAATTTTCCTTGGAGATAGTGAGCCCTACGACTCTGACATCCAGTCCATGGGAGGAGAGTTGCTCTATCTGTCATCCTGCCTGTGCAAAAAGGGGCATATTGTGGTTGTGTCTTTCTATTGGAGCGTTCCTCATCATCAGTTTTTTGTTTAGGCCACCAGCCGTAAAGGACAGTGGCATTTGATTTAACAACTCTGTTTAATGTTACTATTTCTCCCATATGTGCATAGGAGAAATTTCCTAGTACAATGCATGGCTGATCATTAGTATTATTAGATAAGATTGTAAAGCATAGGCTACCATTCACCCTCCAAGTCTCATTAGTACTTACAGCTGCTAAATTCTGGTCCATGGGCAAAAAGGGCAAGCCCAAGGATTCGTTAGTTGCAAAAAACTGGGGGAATACCTGTGCATCATGCATCACCAGCATGGGTTTTGGGAGTGTTGACATTATACCCCAACGTAGTTCTTCAGCTTGTGTCTGTTGGCTCAGGAGTATCCATGTCAGGATCCATAGTTCTGGGTTCCACATCTTCTTTTTTGATAATTCTGGTTAGCCTTGCAGGTACCCAGATTGGGTTTTCTTGGTCCTGTGGAAAAACACAAATAGCTCCCCTGGATCTTATTAATATTGGATCCGGGCCTTTCCATTGATTATTGATCACATCTTTCCATTTGACTTGTTCTTTCGGAACAGTATGAGAAGCATGTCTGTCTGCAGCAGACCGTCCTTCTGAGTCCAAATTTAAAAAATTTAGAGTAAATAGGGATAGGGAAATAGATGTCTTAGGTCCCATGGCGGGGCCTATTCCTCCCCTTTGTTTTTGTAGGTAGACTTTTAAAGTGTCGTTAGCACGTTCCACAATGCCTTGAGCTTGTGGATTATAGGGTAGCCCAGTCACGTGATGAACTCTCATTCTCTGACAGAATTGTTGAAATGGCTTAGATGTATACGCCGGACCATTGTCAGTTTTTAGTTGTAATGGTTTGCCCCAGGCTGCCCATGCCTCTAGGCAATGAGTGATTACATGAATCACCTTCTCTCCCGCCAAGGGGGTTGCATGGATAATGCCAGAACAGGTATCCACAGATACATGAATATATTTCATTTTTCCAAAGCCATTATAATGAGTCACGTCCATTTGCCAAATATGTAATGGCTGTAACCCTCTAGGGTTAACACCAAAGGATGGTACAGAGCGAAACTCTGCACAGTTGTTACACTTAAGCATAATATCTCGAGCTTCAGCACGAGATATATGAAATTTTTGTCTCAATGTATTAGCTGGGACATGATATAGGGTATGGAATTCAGAAGCCAATTGAATAGGAGAGGTAGCCAAATAAATCCCTTTTGTAGCTTTATCTGTCATGGCATTAGCAGTAGCCATGGGGCCAGGTAACAGAGTATGAGCTCTAATATGTTGAATGAAGAAAGGATTAGTTCTGTTTCTTATTGATGTCTGTATATCCGAAAATACAGTAGCCACTGTGCTTTTAGAGTTTATTAAATCAACCACTTCTAAAATTTGAACAGCTCTCACTACATAATGAGAATCAGAAATGATATTAACAGGTTCGTGAAATTTTCTCAAGACTGTAGCTACAACAGCACATTCCACAAGTTGTGGAGAGTTAAAATCATATTTGATTTGTGTAGGCTGATTATTTACAACATAACTTCCGATGTCAGTTTTAGAGCCATTAGTATAGATGTCTGTGGCGTTAAGGATCGGGTCTTTTTTAGTGACTTTAGGAAATATAAAAGCATTTGTACGAGCAAAATGTAAGAGCAGATGTTTAGGAAAATGATTGTCAATTTGTCCTGAGAAAATACATCTCAAGACAGCCCAATTATCAATAGTGGCACAAAGTGTTTGCACCTGAAATTTAGTATATGGGCTGATAATTTTCTCTGGTTTTTTGCCAAAGTGTGTCAACGCTAGTTGAATGCCTCTCATAGCCAAATCAGCCACCAAGGTAGGATAATGTCCTAGTACATGTCCTGGTGAGGTATGAGAATGAACCCATAACAAAGGCCCCTGTTGCCATAGCACTGCTGTTGGTTGTTTAGGCGACGGGATGATGCATAATAGAAATGACAAGGAGGGATCAACACGTGTCAATAATGCTTCCTTTAAGCATTCTTTCACCTTCTCAAGTGCCTGAGAAGCTTCAAGTGTTAATTCTCTATGAGAGGTTATTGCCGAATCTCCTTCCAGAATTTTAAATAAGGGTTGTAGTTCAGCAGTTGTTAACTTTAGGTAAGGTCTTATCCAGTTAATATCTAACAATTTTTGAAAGTCATTCAAAGTCTTTAATGAATCTCTCCTTATTGTCACTTTTTGTGGCTTAATAGTAGTAGAGGTTATTATAGATCCTAGAAATTTATTCACATCTCCTTTTTGTATTTTTTCTGGTGCTACAAACAACCCCTTATCTTTTAGATTTTCCATCAACATGGCAAATGCTTGATGCAATACTTTTAGATTATTAAAGCAAAGCAAGATATCATCCATGTAATGACAAATTCTAATTTTTTTATACTTATCTCTAACAGGTTGAATTGCTGCTGCCACATAGATTTGACACATGGTAGGACTATTAGCCATACCTTGTGGCAGTACTTTCCACTGATATCTATTATCAGGTTCTTCATGATTAACACTGGGCAAAGTAAAAGCAAATCTAACTATCTTTATTATGTAAAGGAATTGAGAAAAAACAATCTTTAATATCAATAATGATCACATCTCAGTGCCTTGGCAACGTAGAAAGGAGAGGTAGCCCTCTCTGTATAGGGCCCATGATTTGCATTTGTCTATTGATGGCTCTTAAATCATGGAGAAGCCTCCATTTTCTTGACTTCTTTTTTATTACAAATATTGGAGTATTCCATGGGGAATGGGAGATCTCTAAGTGTCCCAATGTTACTTGTTCTTGGACTAATTCTTTTGCTGCTTGTAATTTTTCAGAGGTAAGCGGCCATTGAGGAACCCACACCGGTTCCTCTGACTGCCAAGGTATAGGAATTGCCTCCTCAATGGCCTCTAGGAAAAACCCAGTCCTGTCTTGTCTTATTTTTTATAGGTATTGGACTGGTACGCCCCTGTAAATCCTTCCCTAAACCTCTTCCTGGCACACATCCCATCTTTTTCATCATGTTTTGACTTTGGGGGGAATAATCATTTGTAAGTCTAAAGTCCATTTGCTTAAGAACATCTCTTCCCCATAAGTTAATAGGAAGTGGCAGGACGTATGGGATAACAATGCCTTTTCTTCCTTCTGGATCTTCCCAATGCAGCGTTTTAGCACTGACATTGGGAGCAGCTTCATACCCTAAACCCTGTAGAGACTGCTCTGACTGATTTACAGGCCATTCCGGAGGCCACCAAGTAGTTGAAATAATGGTGGTATCTGCTCCAGTATCTAACAACCCTGTGAACATTTTTCCTTCAATTGTTAGTTCCAGAGTTGGCCTCCTATCTAGCTCTAATGATAAAAAGGTATGGCCTCCTCCTGAGGACCCAAATCCCCGGTTTCCTCTGACCTGATCTTTGTTTGGAAACATGTTATGTAGACTGGGGAGAACAAGAAGTTGAGCTATTCTATCCCCAGGAGAGATAGAACTTATTCCTCGGGGGGAAGAGCACATGATCTTTATGCATCCTTCATAGTCCTGATCAATGACTCCTGGATGTACTACTAATCCTCTCAAGGTAGTGGATGATCTGCCAATAACCAATCCTACGGTGTCAGGAGGTAACGGACCATGCAGATCCGAGGGGATAGGCTGACACCCCATGGTAGGAGTTAGTACTGCTCTGGTGGTGGAGTGCAAGTCCAATCCTGCTGATCCGGAGGTGACCCTCTTGATGATGCCACTTTCACAGACCCGCGGAGTGGTGTCTCCTCTACTGCCCCATACATTTGAGGGCCCTGGGGACGGGGGCCCCTCTGCCCGTTTTTTGACTGTTCAGTAAGAGGTCTCCCTTTGATGTCTCTGACTGATCTGTATTCACTTGCCCAATGTTTCCCTTTTTTACATCTAGGGCACATTCCTGGCTGTTTTTTTCCTTCATTTTGATTGTCTTTGACATTACCTCGACATTGCCTCTGGACATGACCAGCTTTACCGCACTTGTAGCACTTTATAGCATTACTCTTTTGTGCGGATAAAATTGCAGCAGCTAATCCTGAGTTTGTTAAGGGTCCCCCTATCTCTCTACATGCTTTCATCCAAGCACTCAATCCTTTTCCTTTCCATGGGGTAATTGCCTGTCTACATTCCTTTGTACATTGCTCAAAAATCAGCTGTTCTATCAGAGGCATAGCCGTATCAGGGTCTCCAAAAATCCTTCCTGCTGCTTCCATCATTCTAGTAACGAAGTCTGAAAACGGCTCATTAGGTCCCTGAATAATTTTTGTTAAATTCCCTGTAACCTGTCCTTTGTTTGGCAAACTCTTCCAAGCTTTTACTGCTGCTTTATTAATTTGCTCATAAACCTCAGGCGGATAAACTGTTTGATTAGCAGCCCACTGGCCTTGTCCCGTAAGCATGTCATAAGTCCAGTGCGGTTGTTGATTAGCTGCATTCTGTCTTGCCTGCCCTGCACACAGGTCTTGAAAAATAGATTTCCAATCCAAATATTGTCCCAGAGTAAGACATGCCTTAACAGTGTTATACCAATCCTCAGGAGTCAGGGCCATGGACGTTAAGCGTTCCACTAGCGCCTGAGTAAAAGAGGCATTAATGCCGTATGTTTGTACTGACTCTGCTAGGGCCTTTAACTGTTTGATATCCAATGGAGCATACTGTCTCACTTGATTATCCTCCCATACTGGAAAAGCTGCCCTAATCTTTTTTCTTTCCTTTTCTGGGATCATAGAGCTAGATACCTTTTTCTTTTCTGGTGTAGTTTTAGTCTTTCGCCGGACTACTACCACTTCCTCCTCTAAAGGGGGAGCGGAAGGGTTAAATCCAGGCGCATAAGGAGGATCAGGCTTATATCTTGCAACTTCCTCCTCCAGTTCAGCCTGTTCCTCAAGGTCAAGCTCTTTCTGTTTTTGTTTTGAGCTAAATGAGTCATCTTGTTCTTCTCCCTCCGAGGACGTCTCCTCTGAGGAAGAGGCACTAACCTTGAGTTTTTGAAACTCTTTTAACACTGGGTATAAACTTTTTCCCTTTTCTTTTGGGTTTTCTTTTTTTTCCTTACTCACTAGTGTCTTAATTAGAGGCTTCTTTTTTGTATTTATGCCTCTCCTCTCCTCTGCTTCTGATAGACTATCTTGGTGGTCGGCTAATGTTCGTTGTCCTTCCTTCACTAGCTCTTTACATTTCTCATCTTCTAGACAGGCCCTAATTAATTTAAAAACAGGCCATGTCCCCGGTCTCAACCTAGATTTCTCCTTTTCGTTAGCTAGATCTACTCCGAGTTTGTCCCAGGAGCCCTTAGTTAGGGACCCTGTACTAACAAACCACGGTGCTACACGATTTATTTCTTTTAAAAAATTTTTCAGCACCTTTTCTGATATCTTTAAGCCTCTCTGCTTAAGCAACGCCTGCATTGCATCCAGAATCGGCTTTATCTGTTGATTTCCCATGCTTCCTTTATCTACAGGAGCGGGAGCGCTTGCTCAGTTATCTACCTGAGACTGACAGCGAATTATGTGGTGGTACAGAAAGGATACGTGCACTTTTTATCACTTTTCCCACAGTTGAGACACAGACAGCACACCAATACAAAAAAAGAAAGCAACAAGCACGAACACCGAGAGAGCAAGATAAATCATACCTTGCAGAAGAGCGCCTAGGCCTCACGCGCCGTCAGTTCTGAATTCCTTTCCGACGAGCAGCCGGGGTCCCTCGTATAGTTCCTCTGCCCAGGAGTCGGCAGCTTCCCGGGTTTCAGCACCACCTTGTCGCACGCTACCTTCGCCGATAAAGGAGACGCGGCAAAACAGAATTCTTCTGACAACAATTTATTAACAGCTCTTTTAGATAGCAGATGTAGAAGGACCACGAGTCTAGAAAACCCCCAACTAATATAGAGTTTTGAGGAATGTTTTTCCCTGCCAATTGGTGCTCTTGCAGAACCTAATTAGTATACTGCCTTCAATTGGCGGCTTTTACTATCCCAATTAGCATGTGGTTATCTTGAGCAGATTACACAGTCAGTGCATGCGCAAGAGCAAACAACGCTCCCGTGAAGAACCAGGAAGCAGGGAGCCGGCGCCATCTTCTAATGGCGAATAATATCGGCTCCCAACAATCCTGCTGTCACTCTTAAGCTCCACCCTTTCCCTTCTGGGATGGCCCTTGGTGATGGACTGAAATGGGGCCTACATGCAGATGAGCAGCACCATGGGGTGCTCCTGTAGGCTCTGGAACAGGCCCAGCTGCCTCAGAGAGCACATAATCTCCCAGGCCACAAATCGGTGAAGACCCTTGGGGAAAGTGACAAGATTGGAGGCCTCAGACACTGGGGAGATGGGGCAGTGTTGGGGCCCAGGCTACCCAGGCTATGAAACGCTTTAGCTTGACAAGGTTCCTGAAGCGAATTCACTGCCGGGAACTGGAACTCCCTAACTGCCTTGCCCCTTTTTTTGTCTTCACTGTACGGTGGCATGTGTTCTCTCATCAATAATAAGATCTGTATAAGCCAATAGTAATAGCAAAATCAATCCCTGAGCTGGCTACTGTGGGCTGGAATGGAACACAGCCATGCTATCCAGAAGTAAATTGCAATAAAGCAACCCAGGTTTATTGCAAAGATTTAAGAAATATAAAACCTAGAAAATTCCCCTAAGTTAGTAGTTATTAGTAGCTTCTCCCCACCACTCAGCAGGGATTCTTTCTTCCCCAGAATACCCAGGCACCATTGCGTCTCAGGTGCAGGCAGCGACCCCCACACCTGACCGACGAGGTTGAGGAACCAATCAAAATAGCCCAAGACCAGAGCTCCGGGGGACCCCAATAAAAGCCCTGGACGGGGGTCGCTCTCTCTCTTGCCCTCTCGCCTCTTGCCCACATCTCCCGCCCGTGCGCGGCGGCCGCCCCAAGCCGCCACACCTGTCCCAAGCCACCGCTGCGCCAAGTTCATTTAATAAAAAGGCCTCGTGCAGTTTTAACAGCCACCAAGACTGTCTCGTGTTTCTTTGGGGTTTACCCATCCTTTGTGGAAGAAAGAACCCCCATTTTCGCGGGGGCCAGAGCTGGACCGCCAGGACCACCGCAGGGCAGAGGGTGCCTCTAGGGGAGGGGTTAACACAGAGGCTGGCCCTACCTGCAGCCAGTCTCCACAGACTGGTCCCATCCTCCACGATGACACTCAAGGGGGTTAAGCCATGCCAGGCCCCCATCTCAGCAACTGCAGGACTGTGTGCAAGGGTCACCTTCACTGCCCCTGTGGAAACAGCTGCTGTGAGGCCGATCTTGGCCCAGGGTCTCTGAGCAGCTCAGAGCATCCCACGCCTGCCACCTCCTGCTGCTGAGATCCTGCCACCACCTTTCATGGCTCTCCTATACTCCCCTTCCTGTCCCCTCCCTCCCTGAACCCTGACTTCTTCATACCTGTCCCCACATGTGACTGAACAGCAATGTCTGTGATGAGGGGGAGGAGCTGTCCTGTCAAAGGGTGCCAAAGCTGTCGCCCGTGTAAATGCTAAAGGCAAGGCAAGCAGTTAGGAATAGGCACAAGCACGGACAGAGGGCCTGGGACATGGGAAGAACCCCAGAGCAAGAGGCTAACAACCAGAAGGTAAGGGTTGGAGCAAGGTCAGGCTCCCTCCACAGCCACGACGGAGGCAGCATAGGAAACATGTGAGCCAATGAGTGTGGTTGATACACAGACAGGCAGCAGCTGCTACATCTGGTCCCGGGTCCACGGCGCGTTACCCCAAGCAGAGTATCAGAAACAAGGAGGGAGCATTAGAACCACCCCAGGGCTGAGAGGAGGGGGCCTCAGAAGGGGGGGTCTCAGAAGAGGGGGCCAACAATGAGGAAAGGCAATGAGGGGTTGGAGGCCTGGTGAGCGACTCACCGTGTATCTCGAGTCATCCGGGTGAACAGCCACAGCCACGTCTCCAGGCAATGTCTCTGGCCTGGTGGTCCCCACCACGATCTCTGTACCTGAACACAAGCATCTGAGCACTGAGGTCAGGCACCACCCCAGCCCTCCCTCCATTACAGGTGAGGCAGGCAGAGAGCAGACAAGGTCCAGCTGGCCTCATCCTCCCTCCTCTGAACTATCTGGAACTTACAAGCCATACTTTAGAACTATTTTGCATTGTTTTACTGAAAGCCTCACATAGAATCGTACTAAGATCCCAATGTGTTTTTCTTGCCCCAGAGTCCCCAGAATAAGTACCCACAACAATGCAAACATATCAGGGGTCCCAGCAACCCACCAAGTGCTCAAGAAAATGGGAAGCAGAGTTAAGAGCAGTTTTCAGGACTACACACACTGGGCTCTCCATCCACAGGGAAGGCAATGGAAACAAGGAGCCCAAAAGACACATGGGTGGGGCAGCCGGGCAGCTGGAGCACTGTGCGGGCAGACAGGGGCTGGCTCTCTACCTGGAAGGTGGAGGAGGCAGGAGAGGGAGCTTACATCCAGGATTCCCACAGCCATGCATCCCACTTCCCCGACATCCCCCCTAAATCCCAGCCAGAGCACTGGGGAGCCACTGTCCTCAGTAAAGTCATGGTGCTCACTGAACACTGCATGGTCTCTCTGCAGTGCCCACAAGGCAGCTCGCCACCATCTCTGACTGAAGAGTGAAGACCACGTGGCACAGCGGCTAGCGGCAAGGACCAGACTCTGTACACCTGTTTTTCTCCCTCACCTCAATGTCTGATGGCTGATCTCAAAGTACACGACCAGTTGACAAGCTGACGGTTCCAGTACAACAGTCCTGCGTTGTAGAATCGCACAAAAGCTTTCGTCACAGCTGCTGAGGAGCCCCAGAACAATAAGAGTGTCCACACCTGACATCCTTCCTCAGCCGAACCCAGGGAGTCCCTCCGGCCCTCTCTCAACACCCTCTCCCCAAAACCCACAGGGACTAAGACATGAACTCACAGCATCCATGGTAAAACACTCTCGATCCCAGTCCAGAGAAGCACCCAGAGTGCACAGCTGCTCATAGATCTCCCCTCCTTTCCTGCAGCGGAGACTCCTGTCAGTAAACAGGAGCAGAGCACCTCCCACACGCACGCTTACTAAGGGTGCTCACCAATGCCAGGTACCAGAAGAAATAAAGTGCTTGTGGTACTGATCCACGCACCCAGAGAGGGGCTTTCTATGGCTTTAAAAGGTACAATAAAGGTCTCTGCAGGGATGTCCAAACTTGTGGCTTCCCTGAGCCACACAGGATGGCTACACCTAAGTGTGTAAACTTCGACCCCGGGTGAGTGTTGATAGCACACACATGTGCATATACATACTGGTGTTTATGCTGCAGCCCGTTGCTTGTGATCACACACACACGTGTGCATATACACACTGGTGCTTATGCTGCAGCCCGTTGGTGGTGATCACATACACACATTCGTTTTGCATAACAGTTATTGTCACCTAGAAAGTTCACATTTGAAAATTACGCAATAAAAGCTACAAAAAAAATCACAAAGATCCTCAAAATGCTTTAAGTAAGTGTACAATTCACAATCATGCTGGGATGCATGAGGCCCACAGGCAATGGGTTGTACATCCCTGGCAGCAGCAAAGGAGGGGCAGCCATTTTGTGAAGAACCATAAGAGGGTTGGAGAGACAAAAGCACGTGACAAGACATGGAAGGAAGAGGCTGATTTTACAGAGTAGAAAGATGAGCCTGGGGGCATGGGACAAGTGATGCAGACAAGTACACAAGGTTAGACACACACACAGACACATGAGCATACATCCAACCATTCACGCACATATGTGCACATATCCATTCATACATACGCACACATAATTGTGTACATTCTACCATAGCACACACACATGTGCATATATCCATTCGTACACACACACAAATATGTACATTATAACACAGCACACACACATACGTGCATACATCCATTCATACACACAATTGTGTACATTCTAACAAACAGCACACACAGAGGTGCATATACTTGTCCACACACATACAAATGTATACATTCTAACATAAACATAGCATACACACACACATTATGTGCATATATCCATTGAGGACAAATGTGTACATTCTAACACAGCACACACACATATGTGCATATATCCATGCATATACACAATTGTGTACATCCTAACATAAACATAGCACACATACATATGTATGTCCATTCATATACACACACACAAATGTGTACATTCTAACAAACACGGCACACACATAGGTGCATATACCTGTCCATACACACACAAATGTATATATTCTAACATAAACATAGCATACACACACATATGTGCATATATCCATTCATAAACACACAGATATGTACATACTAACATATAGTACACACACATATGTGCATATATCCGTATGTGCATATACACACTCATGTGTACATTCTAACATAGTATACACATATATGTACATATATCCATTCATCCATAATACACACACACCCCTTCTAACACAGTACACACACGTATGTGCATATATCCATATGTTCATATACACACAAATGTATACATTCTAACATAGTACACACACATATGTGTATATGTCCATCTATACACACACACACCCCTTCTAACATAAAGACAGTACACATACATCCATATATCCATACATACACAAATGTGTACATTCTAACATAGTGCACACACACATATGGGTATATCCATTCAAACACACACAAATGTGTACATTCTAACATAGTACATATGGGCATATATCCATTCATAAACACACAAATGTATACATTCTAACATATAGTACACACGCATATGTGCATATATCCATATATTCATATACACACAAATGTGTACCTTCTAACATAAACACAGTACACACACGTGCATATATCCATCCATACATGCATGCACACACGTACCTTCTAACATAAACACAGTACACACACATGTGTTTTGGGATCTATGTTACCCAGACTATGGAAGCTTCAGCTTGACAAGGTTCCTGGGCCTCCACGGTCAGGAAATTAGAATTCCTTAACTGCTTTGCCCCTTTCTTGTCTTTACTGTATGGTGACATACGTTTCTCATCAATAATAAGGTCTGCATAGCCTAATAGTAATATCCAAATTAATCCCTCAGCTGGCCACTATGGGCTGGAATGAAACATACTCATGCTATTCAAAAGTAAATTGTAATCACATCTGGACTTCCAAGTCCTGGAATGTGAGAGCTACCCAGGTTTATTCCAAGTGCATCATAAAGCTATTCCTGGAGTAAATGCTGACCTTCCCAGAAAGAGATAAGCCTTAGTGGATAGAAGCCAGAGAGCTTAGTTAGAAAGTTAGTGCACCTGGAAAAACAAGCAGGTCTCCCAGGTGGCTTGGGTCAGCTGTGCCTAGAAGAAACAGGCAGTCAGAGGCAAGAGAGAAGTGGATGTTACCTGGGGTAACAGCACCCTCTGGTGCCTTCAAAAAGAATTTCAAGGCCCATGTGGGGCCGAATACCTTTATTCCCAGCACCTGGGAGACAGAGGCAGGTGGACCTCTGAGTTAGAGTCCAGCCTGGTTTACATAGAGACCCCCATCTTAAAAACAAACAAAAACATAATAAATAATAATAATAGAACTTCAAGGAAGAATATCCAACATGGGGAAAGCAAAAAGAAACCTCTGAAGAAGCCAGGAGCCAAAAGAAATCAAGCTGGGCTGGAAGGTGACCGGTGCCCATCAAGTTCAAGGACCACCCACTGTCCCAGGGACCTGGTAGGAGTCCTGTACCCAGCACTAACCTGGTACTCTGGTTTGAAGAAGCCCTCACGCACCCACCACTGGTACCAGGCCGCTTCAACACATCGGGGCTGTAACCAGGAGGCAGGGGCCCAGAGACATCTGTGAAGCAGAGGAGAGACCCACTGCTGAGCTGCCTTTCAGCAGACCACAGAGCAACACACCTGCGAATCGTTTTCTAGTTTACCCTTCTTCTCACCTGGCTCGGTGGGGATTTCATATACCACCACCTCCTTGAGACTCCAGGCCTTAGTGGGCTCTGCGGGAGACTGCGGGGAGGAAACAGGAGTATGAGTGTGTGTTGGGGGGGCGAGGGGTTGCAATTCCCAAGACCCCAGCACCAGGCTCCCTCAGCCCCTCCCAAGTCTTGGAGATCAAGAACTGACCCTGACCTTGCGCTTCTTAGCTAGCCCAGCCACCATAGCCACCTGCTTCTCCCGCAGGCGCTTCTGTTTGGCTTCTCGGTTCCTCCGAGAGAGGGGCGAGCCGTGGAGCTCTGGCTGTGTACAATGTGGCTGGGGTCTGGGGGGGTACCCCATGCGGGCCTCAGCCCCCCGAAACGCTGGCCGGAAGAAGGTCAGAGATAAATTAAGCATCGGTAGTTCTTAGGAAGAAGTAGAGGTCTGCTCGTTAGGACGCGGGGTGCAACTCGCACCCCATCACTCCGTGTCCTTCCGCCCAGGGTCGGGGCGCATGGTGTCACAGCGTGGACTCACCGAAGCCGGGACGTCCGCAGGAGGCAGCTCTTCCCGTCTCCCCGCGTACCTACGACGCGACCCGACGCGGACACGCCGAAGGGAAGGCGAGGTTCGTACACTGCCGGAGGTGAGCCCGCACCCGGGGGAGGGGCCACGCGCATGAGCAGAAGAGACTCCCTCCTAGGGCTTTTTTTTCTGTTAAGTGGGTATCACATTGGACCGGAAGCCGGAGCCGCATAGTTTTAACACAATTTTATTAAACAAGAAATGTCCCGGCGTGTAAACAAAATACACCTGAGTCGGAAGCCCGCCCGCCGAGGCCAGGCCGGCCGGCTCAGGAGCTGTGCTTCTGCGGCTTCCAGAAGCGTTTGACGTCGCTGTGCCCAGCAGGCGTCACCACCATCAGCCGCTTGGCCGAGTTCTCGAACACCAGCACGCCAGCTCCCGCTCATGGGTCAGCAGCAGTTCAAAGTCCACTTGCAACAGAAACTGGTTATACAGGACACCTGAGGTCGGGTGGGACAGGCAGGGGGTGAGGGGCTGCAGCGGTCTCGGTCCCCCAGCCCGTCCAGGCAGGAGCTGTAGGCCGGGCAGTTTTAAGAACCAATTCTGTATGGATGCCTGCCTGTTCGCCTTACCGCTCCTGGCACCCAGACATTCGAAAGGCAGAATACCACGAGAAAACCCATGCAAACCCACTCAGGAAGAGAACTACATTACCCTGCCTCTTACCCTCACCCAGCTTATTCCAAACTGCACTGATTTGGGACATATTTCCTGTTACCAACAAACCAAATAAAGGACAAGCTTTTCTCTCTCTCTCTGTGGTGGAAACATGAAATGTACAAGACATTTTCATTTATCGCGGCCAAACTGCCAGCTTTTCCTCTAGCCAATGGCCAAGATTAAGTCACAAGAAGCCACTCACCTTCAGTGAAACGAAGCCTGTCCATTTCCAGCTCCCACAGCCGGATCTAGTCTGTTATGGTGGGGGGCAGCACAGGAGTCTGCAGGGACAAGGTGGGGCTATAGAGCCAGTGCCCAAAGCAGTCACTATGGTACAGATGCCCATTCCTACCCATCATCTCGTTGCTAGGTGCACAGGCTGCTGACCTCCAGCACCTTGGTACCCATCCATACCTGCTTGAACATCACTGGATGGGCCCTTGTCCTTAGGAAATGGATGATCTAGGAAAACACAAGAATACAGAAAGCCAGCTGAGCAGTCACCTAATGTCACTGAAACAGCATCTTGTGTGGTCCCGAGCCATGAGTCTCTCCTAACAGGACCCACACTTGCCATTCCTTCTATGGCGCATCTGTCCCTTCCTTAGTTCTGTCTTGCTTTCCTTCTTTTGAAACAGAGTAACTACTCTATTTTGAGCACTTACTGCTCAGCAGGCTCCAGCTAAATGTCTTAAAGTTTAGTCTACAAATAACCCTATGAGGTGGAAGCAGAGTTAGACCCAGAGATAAAGCAGCTGTGAACAGTGGAATGAGACAGACTCAGAGACAGACCGCCTCCCTTCATGTCTTACCCTCCAGGCTCTGCCTGAAACCTTTGATTTCTCTCCATATGCCTGGTGTCAGGTGACTCAACACCTCTACTGACAGACTTGAGGCTATGGTTCCATGACAGGAATACCCTGCCCCTCCCCAGGTCGAGCATGCACACACACTCTCAAGCAGGGGATACCTGTCCCCAGGCAGAGCACAACTCCTCACCCCACCCCACCCCCACACAACCACACACTCTCCAAGCAGGGATACCTGTCCCCAGGCCAAGCACAGAGCCCCCCCCCCAACACACACACACACCACCACCACATTCTCCAAGCAGGTACCTGCTGGGCTGTGATGCCACTGGCAATGGCCTGCTGCACACTCTCTCAGGTCACTTGTGCCACCACCATACTGGGGAATTAGTAAAGCATCTCAGAAAAAAAGGGCAATGAGGGCAATCTGCAGCCCGACTCTGACCCAGGGATGAAGAGGAGGAATGAGGAGGCTGCCCATGCCTGCCTTCCCCTAACCCTGCCCTCAATGTGAGAAGAAATACCAGAGAGCTCTATAAACCATCATAACTGGCTATAACTAGATCTTCTCCTGAGTCCTTCCCTCCCCACTCCCTACCCTCCACCCCACCAGCCTCACTGGTATAGGCATACAGTCAGTAGTTGGTTTCTACGACAATGAAGCCTGGCTGATGCACAGTGCCGCCAGCCCCGGAGACACCCGATGAGAGATTGATGGCCAGGCATGTGGGGTAGTAACACTGGGACTTCCTTTGGATGGACACGGGGAAAGGTAGGGGTCCTTTTCTACATCAGATCCCCCAGTGCAGAACCAGTAACTTCCCCCCTCAAACAACCCAAGCACTCAGTCCCAGCAAGGGTGTGCATACCTTCCTCTGGAAAACCAGACCAAACTCACGCAGGTTTTGCAGGAAGTTCAATAAAGAATCGCTCATATCTTCTACAGAGTAGTCCTGGTGAAGAGATAGCCACCATTCACTACTCAGTCCCATCCTCCCTCCTCCTCTTGCCTCCTCAGGCAGTTCCTCCTCAAAGTGACTTCTCCATAACCTCTCTTTGCCTTCCTGTCCTCCAGCCCTCTACTTACCTTGCCCAAAGTAGAGAAACTGAGCTAGAAAAAGGAGAGAATCTCCACTAGGTCCATGCCCCGACTCTGAGGAGAAAGGAGCAGAGCAAAAGAAGAGATAAGAGGAAATGAGGCAGAGTGACAGGGGAGAGGGGGTTAAGGAGCACAGTCTGAGAAGGGCGAGCATGCCGCTGTAGGCCCTGGCTCCTTACCTGGGCTGTCTGCAGACACTGGAGCATGAAGTACCAGAGCTGGGCAGACGTGTCCAGGAGCGGGAACTGGAAGCCAGCAGAAGTAATACAGGGTGGCTCTCCGGGCTCAGTGCTAGAAACAGAGAACTTGCAAAGGAGAGCTACGCTGCTTCTGGTTACACCTACTCAGACCTCTTTTCTCGGCCAACTCTTCAGTCCCTCCTAATCCCAGACATCCACTTCATCTGAGACCCAAGGAAATGGCTGTGCTCTGTCCGCCTCACCTTTTCAGCCTGGCTGAGGAGCTGAGCCAGGTCCTGGCTCACAGCTGTACTGGGGGAGCCCACCATGAAGTGCAAGACCGCCTAGGGGTGAAAGAGATCAGAGCACTGAGTCCTCCAGGGCTACAGGGAACATGAGCCCAGCCATCAGGAGCACAACCCAACAGGGCACAGGGAACATGGAGGCTGGTCTTCACCTCCCAGCGCTCCTCAGCATACTTGTCAAGTGAGGGGACATCACGAGAGTGCTTGTCTGGCCCCAGCTGGCTGGTGTCATCAGACCAGGCCTTGCCCCTGTGGCCAGGATAGGCAGGTGTAAGGAGCCCTGTCTCCTTCCCACTTCCCTGGGCCCTTCCACTCCCACCCCCTGGGCCACGAGAAGGGAACGTTTTCTACACCCTACACCCACATCTAGTCCAATGTACTCTTGAAGGAGATTCCAAAGAGGGGGGCACAGAATCTGGGGAGGCCTCTCAGAAACTTCTCCATCAGTGTAATCAGCAGTTCCCCTGGCCTATCCCAGGAAGACAGAAACGACATACCCACCCAGAAGGGCAATTCGGAGGTGCTGGCAGAAGACAGAGTTGAGGATGAGGCCCTGGAGCCCGCCAGGGAGCAGCTGGGTATGACAAATCCGGAGGCCACTCAGCAGCCCTGTACTTTCCTCCTGAGCCCTGGACAGAAGTGGAGGTAGGTGGGAAGTCGTAAGTAGAACAGACCCCAGGAGGGCTCCATTTAATCTTCTCTAAACTGGTGGGCCACAGCACAGTGTTCCAGGGTGAAGTTGTGAGTTCTTACCTCGATGTCTGTACTCAAACACTGAGTAGACCCTAGCTGTTTGTTTTGTTTTTTAAGTTGATTCCTTTTTTTTTTCTTTTCTTTTTTTAAATTTGTTTTGTTTCACACAGGGTCCTATATGAGGCCTGGGACAGGCCTCAAACTTACTGTGTAGCCCTTGAGTGTCTTATCTTCCTGTCTCCACCTCCCAAGTGCAGGGACTACTTTCCTCTCCCTCTCCCTCTCTCTCTGTCTTTCTTTCCTTTTTACTTAGCATATAACTAGTTAGTTACAGATATCACAGCTCTCCAAAAGGGAAACATTACAAGTATATTCTGGAGGGTTCTCTGTGCAGAGAGAGAGTTGAAAGTTGAAAGGCACTAGGTTTGATCCCCTACCATCTGTATGTGTGTCCTACAACCTGGGAAATGCAGCCGCTGGAACCAGGTACCAGCTACACACAGAGGAGACTCACTTGCTGAACTCCTTCTTCACCCACAGAGCCACTGCAGCCTGTGGTAGAGGCTGCTCCAGAAACAGCATCTGCATCACCCAGTTCTTAGCCAAAGGGAGTTCCCTGTAAGGGTCAGAGGTCAAATGTTATCAGAAACTGCCTCATACCTGCATCTCTGCCCTCATCTGCCTCTCAAACATCTCACCCCACCCCCACATCTTTACCAGCCCCATTGCCCCCACAACCTCCTGTTTTGGATCAACATGCTTTGGAGTAATGTCTAACACTCCTGGTACTCACACTGGGCTAAGCCTCTCCCCATGGTAACTAATTTCAGTCTGCAGACTCTGCTTCATTCCCCACACCATGGTCACTGTTTTGAAGGCTCCTCACCTGAAGACAGCCAGACAAGTGGCAGGGTGCTCATACAATCAGTCCAGCACCCCGGGGCTCAGGCCCCCTAAGAACTCCTGTAGATTCCTGCATTGTAGGTTTGCTCGGTTCAGTCCACCCCTGGAAAGGGTGCATTCCATCACCTGAGAGGTACAAATGTCAGAGGTACTCCCCAACACCCCAGGCCAGTGTCACTCGGAGTCCAGATCTATCAGGTCCACCATTTCTGTATTTTCCTCTCTGGTGCCACTCATCATTCATTTCTCCAAACCCCTCATGTCCCTGCTTCTTCAGTGTGAGTGTGTGTGTGTGTGTGTGTGTGTGTGTGTGTGTGTGTGTGTATGGAGAGACAGACAGACAGATAAAGGAGGAGCATCACTGATATGTCATACAGTTCAAAATGGCCAAGAACTTGCTATGCAGCCAGGGATGGCTTTTCTGATCCTTTTGCCTCCACCTCCCAAGTGCTGGGATTACAGGACTGTGGCACACTTGGATTTTCACCCCACATCTGCCCCAAAGTTCAGCCTTTTCTCGGTCTCCCAAGTGATAGAATTATTCTCATTTTTGTGTATGATCCTGAGAATAAAATCTTGACCCTCATCAGTACAGACAAGTGACATTGTTCCATATTTGCAACATGGTTTTGCATATCAACAATGTCTCAAGTTCATCTAAGCAGCGACGAAGACGCTTGTTTGGCCCAGCCTGCCTTCTTTCTTGTCCACCCCCTGGTCAGATCGGTCCACAGGCTCCAAATCTGTGAGTTCTTAGCCCTCTGAAGACACGGCTATAAACTACCTCCATGCTCACCAACCTAAATCTCTTCTACCCCTCCCACCGGGACCCACGCCACCCGGCTCCTCGCCTCTCCCCAGCTTTCCTTCCAGGCCACATCTCCCTCAACCCGCCCCTTCAGCCCTCTCATACACACTCACCGCCATTAGGGTCCCCCTAGTGCACCCTGGGTCACAAGCCGTCGCTTAATCAGAGCCAATGTCTCACACTGGCTTCTGGAAATAAAAGATGAGAGGAAAAGAGGGAACTACGAAGGATTTTACAGACAGGACCAGCCAAAAAGCGGTCCGAAGAGAAAGGCACCCGGGTAAAGTGTGAAGAGTAGAGGGGAGGAGAATAAGCAATGTACTCGCCTGCCGTGTGGCATATTGGGAAATGTAGTCCATGCCTTCACTGTGTTTGAGCACTGTGAGGTGGATCTGACTACAATTCCCGAAAGACACCGCGAGAAGACCAGCCGAGAGAAGCTGTTGTTTGAGACTCTCTAGGAACACCTGAACCAGACCATTTGGTTCCGTGCCTCTCTGTTCCCTGACAGCTAAAGCCAATCTCTGTCCCGCCCAGATTGGAGGAATGAGGCACCCAATCTGCAGAAGCTGCAGGACGTCCTGTCAGAGGCGCTCTGATACAGGATACAGCTCACTGAGCTCACAGAGGGATGTGTCAGATTTAGAGACCTCAAAGCTGGGTTTCTAGAGCTCTTATGTTCCCATGAAACTGAGATAACGCACTAGGTAGAGCATTTTCACGAAGAGAGGATTGACACACTCTAGTTCGCCATTATTTGGCAACTAAATGCTCAATTAAGCTTAATCTCTTCTTCCACGGTCCTTCCAACTCCTGAGTAGTTAGAAGACTCCACTACAGTTTTTAAAATAAAGCTCTGATTTGATTTATGAATTTACTGGCGAGAACAGCAGGGCAAGGGAAGACGTCAAACTAAGGTCAACTAAATTCTCTGGTTTGGTTTGGTTTTGTGGGTTTTTTGTTTTGTTTTGTTTGTTTTGTTTTTTGAAAGAGGGTTTCTTTTTTGTAATTCTGGCTGTTGTCCTGGAACTCACTCTGTAGACCAGGCTGGCCCAGAATTCACAGATATCCTCTTGCCTCTGCCTCCCTGGTATTAAAGGCGTGGGCCACCACTGCTCCGGTATAGTTCTCTAGTTCTTATGGGGCAAATTTTATTATTCTTACATCACAGTATAGCAAGCCCAACAAGAGTAAAAACTCTGCACAAGAAAGTCCTGATGCTGAATTGAGAAGCACATTTACCAGGGGCCAAAACGGTAGACGGTGTAAGACTTTGTTACATTCTTGTGGCTGCTCCCTGGTTCTTTATCAGTCAGATCTAACATTAACAGGGAACAACACAAGACTGACAAAGCTTCTTTACAGCAAACAGTACAGTGTTTACATAGTTTCAAACACAAAAGTTACAGTCAGGGAAGAAATCTTGGATGAAGTAAGCAGAATGAGAAAACAAACACTTATGAGGCAATAAAGAAAATCGCGGGCTGGTGTGATGACACAGTGGGTAAAATTCTTGCTGTGCTCACCTGGTGACCTGAGTAGAGGTGGAAAGAAGACTGGCTTCCAGCCTTTGCCCTCCTACACACATACACAATAATAATGAATGAGTAATGTTTTAATGAAAGTAATCTGATGTTGTCTTGGTAGTAAACATTAGAATAAACCTTGAACAAATTCTGTCAGACCCTGAAAATCCAGACCCTTCCTTCTCACCACCATTGTCAAATTCAGTCATCACCCACTATGACCTTTATCCTGATAGCCTGGGCAAAGCCGTTTCTAAAGATAAAATGGTCTTGTCTGGACAAATAACTACAGGAGGAAGAAAGTGAAGGCTTGCACGTAGATGCAAAGTGGCATTAAACTTCCTATTCCTCAACCTCCAATATAAACCCCAAGTATCTCCTTCCCTCTGGCAGACACCCCTTTTACCATTATGTCTACCCCTCTCTGAAATAAACAGTCCAGTCTGTTGAGGTCAGTCTCTAGTCTCTTCTGCCTCCTGCCTCTTTAAGCTGCTTCAGAATTCTAACAGTAAAAATAAGAAATTTAGAAACCTAATAGATTATCAAAAGAAATAACCAATAATATGAAATCCCATGCTTTGTAAAGAGATTAGGAACTTTTGACTTGTAATTGGGGGTGGTGGAGACTGGAGAGGTGGTTGTAAGTTAAGGGTTCAGCATATTGCTCTTGGAGAGGATCTGACAGGGCTGTTCACAACTACCTGTAACACCAGTCCCAAGGGGATCCAACTCTCTCAAAAGGTGAAAGGCTCCACCTCCTCTGTGCTGGTCTTTCTCAAGGGATTCGTAGGGAGGGCTTCTCTGTTGCTCACTGAGGACAGCCACAGGCCAGAAGGGAATTATATGCAGGACGAAGCAAATTTCTAACGTTAACCCTGCACGGAAGTGAGGGATACGGATACGGAATAGGATTCCCACAGCTGTTTTCTGGGGCTTAACCTGTCTGGGGAACAGCACCCATGGAAACCAGAACAGGTTAGAAATGATCCCGAATCTTCCATAAGCCCCAGGAAAGGTTTTCAGGTCCTACCTCTGGTGAGCAAGAACCAGCATCTTGGTTAGTTATGGTCACAGGCTCTTGGTCAAAGGCAGGCATGGGCTGGGACCTTGCAGGACTGCTGACTGCTTGTAACTGGTTGACATCAGTCACACTCCCTGGCTATCAGCTCTGATGTCAACAAGACAATGGCTGGAGTCACTGGGTAGCAGAAGGATGGACTTAACAGCCCAGGTCCTTGCCTTCCACTGGGGCCAGAGCAGGGAGGATGTCTCCAAAATATTAAGAACTCTGAGGATATTTAAGTAAGTAAGCACTTTAATTTTCAATATCATCATTCGTTTTGTTTTTGGTTTGTTTTTTTTTTTTGGTTTTTCATGACAGGGTTTCTTTGTCCCACTCAGCTGTTTTATTTTAATATTTCAATGATGTTTGTTCTGAAAACACGGTGCTTTATATTTTTTGCTGGGGAGGGTGCAATTAAGAAACGCTGAACAAATTCTCACACCAGGCTGCAATGAAACAAACTGGGCTCCCACAGACTGATGGGCAAAGAAACATTTGGGGGCAAGGGGGGCGTGTCCACCGGGAAACACAGACTATGTAAAAGCAGTTTCCTACGCAAAGTTTCACAGGATTTTCTTTCAACAAGTTACACAGAAAAGCAATCAGTCTGTTAGAGCAGTTGATTAATAAGAACTGATCAGGGCTGGGGAGGCTTAGCCTTGCCAGTTGAAGCATTACCTTGCAACATGGGGACCTGAGTTAGATCTCTGGAACCCATGTGTATTGGGGGTGGTGCTGGCTAGCCTACTTGGTGAGTTCTAGGTGAGACTCTGACTCAAACAAACAACAACAACCAAACAAGGTGGAAAATGACCAAAGCATGATATCTGAAGTCAATCTCTGGCTTCTACATGCATGTACATACACGCACATCCGCATGCACACACATGTACAAGCACATGCTCTCTCACACAGACAAGGACTGATCAGTCGAAAAGTGTCAGGTTGGTGAAATGGCTTACCAGGCAAGATGGCTTGCTGCCAACCCTGAGGACCAATTTCAATCCCCAGGACCCAGGAAAGACTCTACAGGACATCTCTTGAACCCTTAATGAAACCTCCCTACACATAAATAAACAACTTATAAGTTAAAAAGGGAAAAGACAGTGATCTTAACTACAGGTGCCTGACTTTTAGCTCAAAATGCTCTCTGGGAATCTTGTCGACATCAGCTCAGCTTTGATAAGTCCTGTAGCCAGTCACTTTTAGGCAATACATTTACTTCGTGTATTCGCTATAATTTTCTCAAACTTTCACTGACTGAATAGGTTTGTGCACTTGTATTCCCTCTGGGTCAGAGTAAGCGATGCTGCAATAAAGACGTTTATACTAGCTAGGTGTGGTAGGACAGGCTGTAATGCAATACTCAGAGGTCTGAGGCAAGACTGTGGGGAATTCTCAAGGCCAGCCTGGGCTTCACAGTGAAACCCTGTATCTCAAAAGAAAGTTTCTATGCTAAGTATGAATGCTTGTTTTCATAGCTGTGACCAAGTACCCGAGAAAACAACTTAAAAAGGATGTATTTTGACTCTTGGTTTCCTAGGGCGGTTGGCTGTGTGTGGTTTCGTGTTCTGAGCTATGGTGAGACAGGGTCTGGGCAGGATATGCCCTTCTAAGAACTGCCTCCGAGTGATCCATTTCCTCCAGTTAGATGGACCTTAGGCAATTCTGCCACCTCCCAGTTGTTTCAAATCTGAACAGAGCAGCAGTTAATCCTTCTACTGGCCACAAGTCAGAGCCTGCGTGACCTGTTGGTCAGCCATCAAGCTGACAAGATTACCCATCCCAGGCAGCAGTCCCAGTGCTGAAAACAAGCTGAGCTCTTCCGTTGCCTGTCACCACCACAGATTTTCTATTCTATTGTGATGTGAATACTTTGATTCCTTTATATTTTTATTTCATTTTACTAAAATGTTATCTTTCACACTTTCCCTGGTGATTTCTGTTTTTTTTTGCATAGGGTCTCATCCTGTAGCTCTGGCTGTCCTAGAACTCATTATGGAGACCAGACTGACCTTGAACTCACAGAGATCCACCTGCCGGGATTAAAGGAGTGCACCACCATGCCCAGTTTTTGGTGATTAATTCTTAAGCTGCATCTCTTCCTGTGAACTTTAGGATCATTTTATTCAATTAAAGAGAATTGTGGCTCAGTGTGACAGTGGCATGCCTTTAATCCCAGCACTTGGGAGGAAGAGGCAGGCAGGTCTCTGTGAGTTCGAGGTCAGTGTGCTCTACTTGGCAAGTCTCAGGTCAGCGAGGGGCTCCCAGCGTGACCTTGTCTGAAAGGGAAATCTCTGCTGAGGCTTTCCCATGACCACAGGAAGCACTGGAACGTCTCAGAAAACAGCTTTCCTTGACCTGGCCTTCTGGCCTTTTTATTTTTGTTTTCTGCTTGCCCTGTGGTTTTTAACCATTTTCAATACTGTGTACAGAGAGGGCTATCTACAATTGTAGTCAAGTCAGCCACACACACATGCGTGCACACATGCAAGCATGCACGCTACAGGGACCCTGCAATATAGTTCTCTAAGAAACCATCTATTTACAGGTTCTGCTCTGGCTCAGTCTGGAGCAGAGTTCCCCCAAAGTTTCCCTTCATTGGGACATAGAGCCCATCTGTCTACGAGCCAGGGAAGACATCTGCCTCAAATAAAGATGTCTGGCTGCTGTAGGTGGAGGGTCACAAGAAGGACAACACTGTCTCTCCAGCCCTGGGTTTATCATCGTGTTTCTTTAAAGGTACTTTTTTTATAAATCAGAGAAAAATAAAAGCAATCAATGATGATTCTAGGCAAGTGTAACCCCGATTGACCTGGCATCGTTTGACAAATGGTGAATTGCCTCTCATTCTCAACCTTGGGGTTCAGGTTCAGTAAGAAAATGTTTTCCATTTTTGTTTATAATGTTCTGGAAAATACAGACTGCAGAGGGTGACTCATGAGGTCCCTGATAGAATCACTCCTGCTCCTGGTGCCATTTACAGTGGGAGCTACGGCGAGTGCATTCTCCCCAGGGCTCTGTGAAGTCTTATGTGGAGACAATCTTGACCGTATCAAGGAGCAGAGCAGCCCTCAGCACTCAGTATAAGGCCAATCCATACATAGGTGAACTGCAAAGTCTGGGTGTTAAGGGAAACCACACATGCTGACCATACGCAAGCAGTTAACTGCCTCAAGACTCTGGGGCAGCACTGTGAAGAGCAGAGACCTGGAGCTGAGAGATGGCTCAGCAGTTAAGAGCACTGGCTGCTCTTGCAATAGGATATAAGGCTCGGTTGCCAGCACCAACATGGTGGCTCACAATGACATGGTAGCTGTTCACAATCCCTGACAGACACAAGCACTCATGACCATTGCTTATGGAATACTGACTCAAACCAAGACACCTCCTCACTAGACTGGAGGCTCCAACAGTCACTTCTGCATCCCTAAGGCAAGGAGAACATGACCTTGAATCATGGTCACATCCTTTCCTGGCAAAACTAGGACCTTTATGCTCACCAGGTAAAGAGTCCAAAGGCCAGGTCTTGCCCCAGAGACCCTCTGAGGGCCAGCCCCGCCTCACTTACCGCATCTGTCCCACAGGCAGTGACACTCCTCCCTCTACCTGGTACTGGAGGTGGTCCCTTCTCCATCATGCAGACCCAAACCTTTCCAGGCCAGCCTGGCAGTCCCACCAAGGCTGACTGTGCTTGGTCCCAGTATTCAATGCTTGCTGGGGTCCCTGCAAGGGTGGCCTGCCATATGCCTTCAGTGATTTGCCTCTGCCTGGAGCCACTTGTGAACTTTAATCAGGAAGATTCACAGTGACAGTATTCAAATTTCCAGGACTGGCCACTGGTGCCAATGTCAAAGCCCTTGGTTACATCACACACACACACACACACACACACACACACACACAAACATGGGAGCTTTTAATGTCCCCTCCTACTTTCCTACCCCCCCAGGACTCTTTGAAACCTTTCTTAAAGGTCTCCAAGTGTTTCCACTTCTGGTCACCAGGAGTCAAGGAGAGTCTTTAGGACCTTCTTAATAAATGGAGGCAGTAGCCCCCTTTGTCTGTCTCCAGTGCCCTTTGAGGGCAGCTAGCCCTGCTCAGCTAGAAAGGTCACAGCAGTGGAGTCCTGGACCAGGTCCCTGTTGACTGTTGGAAGGCAAGCAGGGGCAGAGCCATAAATAGGCTGATCTTGGCATCGGATAGCATCCTTGTTTCTTCTATAGCAGTCAAAAGCCACACCTTCAGCCAGCCCACAAGTAAGGTGGGGTAAGAAAACATACCCACTTCCTTCCTGGTTCTGATGTGAACGTGGAGGACTTGATGTCTAGTGGGACACCTGTTCCCCAGCCCTTCACCTGCTTCTCTGTGGTGTATACATACACTCAGTGTCTGAACCAGAGGTTGCTCCAGAGCCAGGCAAGGGGTCAGATTGCACCTGGAGTTGGACCCACTCAGGGAAGCATTTGAGAACAGATCCACCAGGAAAGAAACCCAGACAACATAAATATTTAAGTTTGGGAATTCCGGATCTGTAGTCTCATGGAGATGTGCCTCTGGAGAGACAAAGCATGAAAATGTTGTAAAGACTTGAGTTTCTTAAGAAAGGAAAATAAAACAAGACATAACAAAAGATCCTAAAACTAAGTGGCTAGAATAACCTGTCTCTAGCAATCCTCCCCTGCCCCAAGTCCTTCTGCCCTTGCCACCCTGCCTAGAGTCAAAGGTCTTCAGGAGGGTCACAGGGGAGCCTCCTGTGGGATGCTCTCTTACCTTCACTATGCTGATAGGCTTTTGGGATAAATGGAAGCTTGCATAGGGCAGGAACATCAGCATGAAAATGAAGGCCCGGTACCTGGAACACACGTGAGACAGGACATGAGAGGTGTCACACTATGTCTGTGCATTAACCACACACCAGCCCTGCTTACTAAAATCTCCCGACAGTATCAGGATATTACAAACACTGTGTAGTGAATAAGAATAATGTAATAGAATATAGTGAATAAGAATAATATAATAATATGTAATGAATAAAAATAAGAATGATGGTAAAGGAATGGAATGGATAAAGAATAATGTAGCAGCATAATAATATAAAATGTCATGACAAATAATACTGAAAAGCCAAATGTGAGTAAGCAATATTAAAGTCCAGACAGTGGACACTGGACACACCCAGAGGTACCCCTGTGCCTGTGTGCACATCCAGACAGTACTGATAAAATTGACCATGCCCATGCGCCCACAGTGTGATTGGCTGAATTTAGCTTAAAAACCCTAGTCTGGCCTCACTCAGCACGCCACTCTCGAGTGCCTCCAGAGATACTGCCATTCTGGGGACCAACCGAGGCTGCAGCCTCCTAACTGAAGACTCGTCGCAGACCACGGGACCAGTGCTCCAGGATTGCTGAACTAGAAAGAGGAAGTCGGCTGCGGACCACACAGCGCTGCTGGACAGACTCATGTCTGATTGGCAGGAAGGCTGTGTGAGGGCAAGAAACAAAGCCAGGAGTAAAGCACAAAGGGACTGTCCCCTGCTAGGCAGGAGAGGGGAGAGCAGCTGCCTGCATACCCTCCTGGGCGGTGAAACACAGTCTGTAGTGACTCCCCTCCCACACCCCAAATCCTCTAGGAAGCCCAGGGGAAAAAAGGAAGGGTGACTTTGGAGATGGAGGAAGCAGGCTGAGCCCAGCACTAGCTACTTGAAGATAAGGCTTCCTTTTCTGTCTCAGGGAAATCCTGCCTGCTCTTCATTGACCTTTGACTCTAACCCACAGGCTGAGGCTTGTGAGCTCCGCCTCCATAAGGCTCTGTCTTCCTGAAGGGTCCATTTGTGGCTTCACCAGCATGAGTGAGGGCCTGTCTCTGAGTAGCCCCTTTGCCTGCCTGCCTGCTCCACATCACTGTCCCAGACCCACCTGCAGAAGGGCTATGTGGAAAGTGGAGCCCAAGGTGACTGCCACCTCATCCCCTGGCCTCCAGAAACCTGCTGAGACCGGGGAATGTAGTATGTCTAGTCGGGGCTCTCCTTGGCTCGCTCTTATCGTACACAATAGGAGTTTCAGTTCTGGTGGTGGAGTAGACAGACAGAGCCTAAGGCCACTGAGTCATCCCTCTATTCTGTAAAACCTAGCCAGGCAGCCCTGAGCAAGGACCACTGGGATATATCCCAGGCTCCTGAGTCAAAATGGGAGGCTCTGGAGGGAAACCCATGCCCAGGCTGCCCTCCCCGGTGCCCTGGAAGAAAGTATATCCAGAAAGGAGCTGTGAGCTAGAAATGGGGCAGTGGGTAGACTCTACTCAGGCTCAGGGGATGGGCCACATAGCAGCACAGAGAGAAGCTTCTTTTCTGCCCTAGGGAGGCAAGCCCAGCTCTGACTCCTGAGTGCTGAGAGGAACTCTACCCGCATTATAAATACCACTGGTAGAGAATAAGAACATTGCCACAGTTTGGAGCCAAATGTGAAGCAAGCTTTAATTAAATTAATTAAATACTGGCTAGGAAGATGGACTCTGAACAGGACCATTCTGAGGTTCCCATGCAGTGGTTTTGCTGCCTCCAAAGTTCCCTCAAGATGGCCTCAAGTCACTTGGAACAGATGCCTAAAAAGCCAGAACCCATAAGGCTACATATTTCCCAGCAGGTCCAATTGGTGGCAAGCATCTATCCTGATGTACTTCCTGTCCAGGTTATCCCCCACATACAAGTGACTAAATTTGTTCAGTGCATTTGGATTAACCCAGTGGAATCTAGGCAGTCCCACCCAACATTCCAGGAAGTTATCTGTCCTTGGGCAAGGGAGATTACAGCAGTCTGTCTTTCTGTACCTCATTTGAACAGCCCCACCCAGCACTCCAGGAAGTCATCTGTCCTTGTTCTATAGCTCTTTTAGGTACAGTAATTAAAATTTAAAACATAAACTTTGCTCTGTAGCATTTTATAGGTCTGTTTTCTTCTGGTCACCTTGTGGGCTTGGAGAGTCCTGGGGAGCTTTCCACACAGGCTTCCCCAGGAAGAGAAGAGCTCAAACAGTCCTTTTTCTGAAGCAAGTTTCTGCATGTGGGTTTCCTACAGAACCGCCACCCTACTTTTTCCACCTGAGGAATCTTTGATTAAGTCTGGAAAGGTTTGTTTGGCTTCTGATTTTTTTTTAAAACATCTGTCTATTCGCTTTGCTTACGTGTATGTGGGTATTAATTTGCACCTGAGGCGTGGAGTTCGGAGTACACCTTGCAGAATTAGATTCTTTCCCTCCACTGGGTTCTGGGGCCAAGCACAGGTTGTCAGGCTTGGTGGCAAGCTCTTTTGTTCTCTGAGCCACCTCCCCCCTACAGATCTCTTCCCTCTGGCTGGCCCAGGCCTTCTCTTCTCCAGGGATGACGATCCTAGGGAGATTCTCATTTCTTGGGGTTCGTGGTTTCAATAGTCTCGTAGAGGGGGGAGACACGTGTCTCTTCAACATGTCTTTTGTTTGTTTGTTTGTTTCTCCAGACAGGGTTTCTCTGTTGTAACTCTGACTGTCCTGGATATTGCTCTATAGACCAAGCTGGCCTCGAACTCACAGTTCCTCTGCCTCTACCTCCTGAGTGCTGGGATTAGAGGCGTGTGCCACCAGGGCCAGTCTCTTCAGCACATCTTTGCTTCTGTCACGCTGGCCGATTCCATGAGCCTTATTAGCAAATGGCAAATGCAAGAAGGGGTTTCTCTGCCTGCGGAGAGCCACTCAGGCAAATAAACTGAACAAGAGACAGGGCCTGTAGGAACCCCAATTTATTACTTGTCATTAGAAGTGGGGGCCATGTGTGAGATGGAACCATCAACCTGTGGGTTCTGACAGTATTACCAGTAGATTAGTGTCAAACATGGCTTAAATGATAGAACCCCCAGAGGACTCCTCTAGAGAACTGTTTGTTATGGGGACAGCCAGTTGGATGTTGCCATGAGAACTGGGGCAGAGGACCAACGGATTCTCCCAGCTCCTGCAGGGCTTCCGTGATCTCCTTTGGACAATCAGGAATAGCAGTGTGTTGCGAGCGAATTCATATCAGGTGGGAAGAGACCTCAGAGGCGGTATTGATTCCACAAAGGATTTTTATTCTATGCTTATCTCACACATTCACTCACACAGTCACGCTGTGAGGCCGGAGACCCCCGGCCCTGGGCATTAATCCTAAACTCTTAACAGGAACTTAGGCTTTCTCTACTCAATACAATAATTATTGAGTACTTTCCAGAACTCCCTGTTCCACGAACTAGCCCACCCCAGAAACCATAAAACAATTATTGTCAGGCTTAATTCAAGGGCACTGTGACCCAGCCCAAATTCCTAAAACTAAAGTATGAGAGGCAGCTGCAGCTGCTTCCTAATAGCCTTGGGCAAGGGACTTTCCGCGTTGACTAAGACCCTAAGTGTACATTTCCTGGTGCCCACGACCTTGCTATACGCCAGCTCCAATCAGCTTAAAGGTTAATTGGCCCTAACCTATCAAAATAGAAAAACAATTTGGGGACCAATCGACTTGTACCAAATCGGTTTATTCCTAGCAGCTGTCTGTATTTTGTATAAAAAGCTTTGTTTTCTGCTTCTCAGGGCCGCTTCTATCCTGCGTGTTAGAACGGCCCCAGTGCTGGTTAATAAACCTCTTGGTTTTTGCATCGATTATCCGACTGTGTCTCCCTGTGGGCGTGTCATCAAGTTGGGGTCCAGTTCGGGAACCCAACACTACACAAGAATATTTAAAATAAAACCTGTACAATGCCTGCTATACTCTCCTTTTTTGTTTTTGTTTTTGAGACGGGGTTTCTCTGCTGTAACTCTGGCTGTCCTGGAACTCATTCTGTAGACCAGGCTGGCCTCGAACTCACAGAGATCTGCCTGTCTCTGCCTCCCAAGTGCTGGGATTAAAGAGGTGCACCTCGACTGCTTGGCCACACTTCTACATAAAGCAGGAGGAGCGGATGAAGTAAGCAGTAAATTCTAACACCTATGTACACATGAACACACCAGAGATTTACAAAAAAGCCAAACAGTCTCCCATAAAAGTGTTTAAAGGGTTATGGCTAGATTCTTAGCAGGCTCCAAGAGAGAGTCACAGAGGGAACCTATCTGCTGTGTGTGTTTTCAAACCCACCCTGACACCTTCTGGAGGAGCCCAGTGGTCTCTGTGTGAAGCGGGTGAGTGGGTTAGAAAGAGCCGGTGTAGCTGGCTGCAGTGCTGAGCTCCTGAAGTCTCTTATGGGGCAACAAAGCAGAACTTCCTGAGAAAGACCTCAGAAATGCTCAGTTGCCACAAACCATCTCCCCAGAAGTAGCCAGAAAGGCAAGGAGCCCTCTCTATCAGCAGTAACTGGCATTACCAGCTCCCGCTTCCAATTCTCTGAAGGACTTTCTTTTCTTTCCAAACAGCCATTTGTTTTCCTAAGTGCCCTTTCCCACGTCCCCTATTAAAAATAATAATAAGCCCCAGGTTCTAAATGTCCCCTGGGGCGCACATTTCTCTGTGAACCTCCTCCACACACCGGTGATAAAAATATTTATTCTTGTTCACCTGTCTGGTCAGTTTAACTTGCATTGGGCCCAAGGACTCAACATAAAGAGGAGGAGAAGGGCTGAGGATTCTCAGCGCAGTGCTGGAGTGCTTGTCTAGCACACGCAAGGCCCTGGGTTCGATCCCCAGTACCTCAAAAAGTAAAACAAAAGGAGAAAAGGTAAGTTTTTCCTTCTTGACAGACTGGGAAGGCAGAATGAAAGCTGGAGGGCTCGGCTCTGTATCATAGTCTGCTCCTTTAAGGAGCGTGGTAAGTATGGGTCCACCTGTGAGGCGGAGTCTCAGAGCAGCCAAGAGAGACACCCCCTGGTCTGAGAGTGATGTTCTGGTCTGCCAGCTTCATCTGAGCTCTGTCCCATCCAGCCAGGCCACTCGTCTGGAACCAGAGGGACTAGGGCTGACATCATGGACACCGTTTCATAACCGGCTAATAGCCAGTTGTGGTGGTTTGAGTGAGAAATGTCCCCAACAGGTGCTGGCATTTGTGGCCTCCTGTTGTTGGTGTTTAGGGAGGTTTGGGTGGCGCAGGCTCACTGGGGGATGCCACTGGGGGTAGGGCTTTGAGTTTAGGAGGGGCTCCCGCCATTTCCAGTTTGGCCTTTGCTTTGTGCACAGGAGCTCTCCGTTTCCTGTTCCTGCGACTCACTTCCATGACTCCCTGCCATGAAGGACTCTTATCCCTCTGCGACCATAAGCCAAAATAAACTGTCTTCTGTGAGCTGCCTTGGCCATCGTGCTCTATCGAAGCAACGGGAGAGTAACAGTAGTCGACTCTCTCTGTGAGAATGGTGGTTATTCCAAAAGTCACCAGACGCACACAGGAATCTATGAAGTCACCACCCAAACACAGGCATCCTACAGACAAAGCCAGGGTCTTCGGCAGCCGGCTCCGCACCGTCGCCCAAGGCCACTCTAGGATCCCTTACTTCAAAGACTTCTGTCTAGGAAAGGCGCTTGACTGGTCCCCAGGCTCTTCGGCCACCGCGGAGGGAGCCAACCGGCGAAGAGGCCGGAGCCCTGGTGGCGGAGCAGGGCGCGGCCCGCGGCAGGTGCGCGCCGCCGGGGAGGGCTGTCCATCTGGAGCTGCGGCCCTTTCACATTCCTGACTCTGCAGGCGCTGGCCGGAGGCGGCTCCGCCCTCTCCCGCGTGCACTCTGACCCCGGCCCCTGCGAGCGCCCAGGGCCTCCGACAGTCCCGGGATGCTCGGTTGGGGCATCCTCTAGTTGCCCCTGGGTCCTCACACCTGCCTGTCATGCCCTCCCAGGCCTCGGGCGCCGGGCTCTTCCTGGCATGGTGCCCAGCAGTCAAGAGCTGGTTCCTGGGGGCCCTCAGCACCATCAGGCTTTTGTCCCCAAGGAGGACAGCCTAATGCCAGCAACAGGGGCACGTTCAGTAGGGGTGGGGGTGGGGGGAGATTTGCTCCCTCAGAGCCCAGGACTGAAGATGGCCTCTCTCGGCCTATCATATTTTGTCAAATGTCGGAATCAAGAACACTGGGGCGCTGCAAGCGGAGCCAGCACACTGCTGGTACCTTTCCGGTGCCAGCGTGACAAACAGCTTGCATGGTTAGCTAAGCCCAGAAGGCCAGCATCCGGGTCAAGGGGAGGTGCCCCTGGACACAGCTTCCTCTTCACCCCCAGATAATTATCTTTCAAACCCCTCACCTCCTGCCAAGAATTGACCCAGGAAAGTCCGGGGAAAGGCTTGATTGTTTCCCCGAGGAGCACCTGCCTCAGACCTCCAACTGACAGCCTGGCCAGGAATCCCAGACCAGCCCTGCTGTTCAGCCCCTTACTCTCAGAACAGCACCTGCCTAGAACAGCAAAACCAGGCAGGAAACCAATTAACTACCCAGGAGCAGCCAGGCAGCTGGGCAAAACCGTGCTCAAGCCAAAACCAACCTGAATCCAGTATATGGACAGAGTTACCTGCCACCCCTCATTCCCGCACCTTGCAGAGTCCTCTTCAGGCTGGCATGCAGAAGGTCTACAAGTGTTACCCTTGGGACCCTGCAGTTTGCTAAGCTGGACAGGGCCAAGTCATAGTCTGCATGCTCTTGAGAAGTGCTCTATACCCACGAAGCCAAGTTCACTAGCTATTTGAGCCAACAGCATCCTGCTGTCCCACATCTCATGTGGGAAGTGGCCCAGGAACTGTGTCTGGTCTACCCTCTTCCTTTGGCTAGCTGTCGCTCTCCTCCTCCTCCTCCTCTCTGGCTCTTCCTTCATTCCTTGTGAGCCCCATAGCAACTCAGAGGGACTCCTATATCTTCTCAAGTCATCTCCTCAAGTCACTGTTTCTCCTCAGAGCTTCTATCAGCAAGTTTGTGCAAGAGCCCCTTGCTCTTCTGCCTGTGTTCCATCTTTTTGGCGGTCTCAAATTGCCCTCCTAAAGCAAAGTCTGAGCTACCTAACTTGATTGACAATCTTTTAGACAGCTATTTGCACAGCTGAAGAGCCTCATGCCAAAGCTTCCAGGTAGTTTTTCAGATCCCAAGAAGCTGAGTATTCACAACAGGGTGCTGGGATTTGTCTTTCCTGAGTCCATGGTTGTTAAATGCATCCTCGTATTTGGGGGTTCAGTATGAATTGCCCAAGTCCTAGTGTTGCCAGTCTACCTCCAGTCCCCTAGGGGGCGCAGGAGGGCCCTAGATCAGAAAGTCTAAGACTCACAGGTTTGACAGTCATCTGTTTTTTCTTACAAAAAAACCAAAATGGTAATCTTTGTACAGACAGTGGGATCAACCAGGGGGAGTCTGGTGGCCTATGTTACTGAAAATGTTAATCTTAGAATCTTAAAAAAAGAGTAAGTTAATATTATATGGTTTGCTTGTTTGTTTCCCCTTCTAGGCAAGGTTTCTCTGTTGTAACTCTGGCTGTCCTGGAACTCACTCTGTAGACCAGGCTGACCTCGAACTCACAGAGATCCACCTGCCTCTGCCTCCTGAGTGTTGGAATTAAAGGTGTGTGCCACCACTGCCTGGCATAATATATATTTTATATTCATCCTTATAAAAGATTATAAGAAATGCTCCAAAGTATTGAGTTGGGATGTATATGTAAAACTTCTAAATAAAAGTTTCTGTATTTTTGAAATGGAAATCTGTGATTTCAGCCACAAGGATGGCAGGTTTTATGTTTGAGAGGTATAAAGGATTGGTGTCCCCACCACGGTGTAAGACTGATTTGTGATCCATGCTCCTTTTGCCTCAGTCTCCTGAGAGCTGGGTCTTCAGGTGTACCCCACCGTGACTGGTTCCCTCACCACCACCCCCCGCCCCAATACTGATGATAAAACCCAGAGCCTTGCACACGGTAGGTGCATGCTCTACCACAGACCTACACTCCAGCCCTAGGAATCATTTTAAAATCTAATTAAAAGGAAACATTAACAAAAAGTCAGAAAGAAAGGATTTTGTGTTTTCCCTAGTCAGTGGCTTTTTAGTGATGGCACTCCTGGCAGTATTAGTTGAATTAGGAATGTATTTTAGAGAGAAGAGCTTTGCAAGTGTCTTCAACTGGTTGGTGCTCAACCATGCATATGTAAGAACGGCTTTGTTAGGCAGACTGTAGAAGAAGGTTGAGCAAATGCTCTTGTTTATAAGACCCCTTGGCAATGTCTTCCAGTAGAATATATTTATTATTTTTCTCCTAGCTGTAGGGTATGGGAAGTGTTGGGGGGGGCGGGGCGGGGAGCAACTGGATCCTAACTGGAGCAGGGCTTGTATAAGGCCTGGAATCAAATTTGGGGGTTTGCAGAGCTTTCAGTGATATTCTCTGCAGTTCAGCTTCACCCCAGGACTAGCCTGTTGCTATATCTGCCTCCTGTATATTTCTCTGCATTCTAAGTTTATAGTTAGAATGAGGCCAGACACGCTGAAACAGGAAACTGACCCCTATGGAGTCATTCCTGCCACCCAGCTGGTGCAGATAAATGTGACAAGCAAATTGGATAATTTTTTTTTTTTAACAAAATTCTCCCAAAAGGATCAATACCCTTCAACTGTGGTTTGGTAAACCAATGTGGCTCAAATCAAGCGGTCATGCTTTGAAAGTTCCCTGCGGGCCTGTATGTGATGATTTGTGGAGAGAGAGCCCTTTCACTGTACACAAGATGCTAATGCCTTGGTGGGAAAGTACAGAGAGTACTTTCTTTGTTCTCAAACCCAAGTGGTCTCACTAGGACTTCCCATCTCCCAGCCTAAGTGGAGTCTGGGAAAAGGTGATTCCAGAGGAAGCCCTGTGTTCCACCTGCTGAAGCTACCCTATTCGACAGCGGGTGGAGGCTGGTGAAGCCAGTATCCATGTCACCCTCCGTCCTCACCCTCCCCACCCACACTCACTGTGGCCATGGGAAGGGTTGGACCCTGGGCTCATCTGGGTAACCCCTCCTTCTCACTTTGTTCATTGCTTCAATGCCTTCCCTTTTAACCCTTTAACTGAAACCCT
Source organism: Cricetomys ansorgei (assembly GCA_026225945.1). Lineage (NCBI taxonomy): Eukaryota > Metazoa > Chordata > Mammalia > Rodentia > Nesomyidae > Cricetomys > Cricetomys ansorgei. The sequence goes on from JAMJFZ010000770.1 coordinate 2,731,391, forward strand.
CTCTCAAAAAAAAAAAAAAAAAAGAAAAACCAGACTTGTATAACCCCATGACAAATGCAGTCTTTTCACTCAAAGTCATCCTTTTGAACATTGCTTATGATTCCAGCGTGTAGTGGCCGAGTCGAGGAGGCACCGGATTTGGGATCTGAGTGTGTGTCTCCAACATAGGAAAACTCAAGCCTTGACTCCAAACTTTCCAGAGGACGCTTTACTCTGATGAACTCCAGTTTCCCCCACTGGATCATGGCAGCCCTGGGACTGGTGACATCATTACTCTCATTTAACCATTTCCTAATCAGATTTCTGCAAGACCTGGACTGGATTCCTGCTACAGGCCAAATGTGTGATGCTATAATAACTATTTCTCACAATAGAATTTTCTGTTGATACATGCTTATAGCCAATAAGGTGTAGCTATGTTCATTGCTAAATTTATAAGACCACAATAATCAATGACCACCAGAAACAACTATATACTTCCAAACCTCAGGCAGAGCTAAATTGATTTTTCTACAAACCCATTTTTCTGTCTAGTTGTTGCATTTTCCTGGCTTCCTGGATTCTTAACACCTCTTCTCTGTCTGAGAGCCCAGAAGGGGCACATTCAGGGTCTTGGTCAGTCACCATGGCAACTGACAGGCTGACAGAGCCTCCTGTTGGGGGGTGGGCTTGAAAGGCTGTGGGGATACAGAGGTGGAGCCCTGGTAGGTGGCATCATGGCCAGTTCCTTGGCAATCTCATCCAGAAAGACTATGTCTCCCATCCACCTACCCAGAGTTTGGTCAATGGAGACATTTCTCTGCCTTTTCCTCTTCCTTTTCTTGTCCAGTGGCAAGGGAGGCAGGTAAAGAGACAAGAAGGTTTCAATTGGGGGTGCGGAGCAGGAGGAGCGAAAGAGCTCTCCCTCCTCTCTCATCATCTGCCTGGCTATCTGGGCATATCCCTGGGAGGGTAGGGAGGGGGTTCACCGGCTGTACTTCTGGCTGGGGGTGATAGTACCGCGGCTTGATGGGAAGCCTTTTCCTCTGCGCGGTGGGTGCCCTCTACTGGTGCATATTGGAAAATCTCTCCAGTAGCGTGATGAGAAGGAGCTCTTCCCTGGAGTGCCAGGGTATCTGCCCCTTTGTTCCTGTCATTTCTATTAATTATGTGGATTATTGCTACACATGCAGTCTGAGTGAAATTTCTGTAAGTTGACGGAGATCTTTGAGAAGATGACCCATTTCTACAGGTAAAATAAAACAGGTTAAAAAAATAAAAAGCCCTTTAGGGCTTTGTCCCACCGCTGGTACCTGATGTCACGCCTGGACGGAGCAGCTATTGCTTAAGCCCCTTAACCTCGTGGTTTGCTTAAGTCAGTGGAAGACTCTCAGAGCCAGTGGGTTCATGCTTGGGTGACAGATGAAGGCCACTCGAAACAACCATAGCAGTCTTTAAATCAGAGATCAGGGTTTAGTGGAAGTCACTCTTGGATCAAATGGCTCGTTCTAAACTCAGCAGCTGCTTAGTCTTCGACAGTGATCTCAGCTCTCTGTGACTTTGTACTTATCTGTACAATGGTGAAGCGGCAGCCAGGGTTCGAAGATAATGCATGAGATAGATAGATCGCTTAGCACGGTGCCAGCCCAGCCCCATAACTCAGCACACATTCGCTCCTGTCCTCACTAGCCCAGATGCGAAAGCAAAAATTTCTGACACTTACTTTTATGGGCCAAAAAGCTAACATTTATTTTCATGTACTTGATTATATTGCCATTCCAAGTTTCTAACATTTAAAATACTTTCTGCTATAGAAACAAGACACACTCAATTAGAACCAATGTGGAAACTGCAAACAGACATAGACACAGTGACAATCAACTGGTGTCCACACACTCAGTCTTTTCCTCACTGGGGAAGCTGCTAACAGGTGGTGTCATGATCTTTTTTTTTATCTTTGGAACTAAGAAACAGTATAGTTTTAGTGCTTTGTATGTTAACTGCTTGTGGCTTGTTTATTCATTCAGTGTTGGGGCCTGAGGGTTTGGGTGAGTTCAGGAGGAGACTCTGTCTGATGGAGCGGTCTGCACTGTGCACTCTGGAAAAAGCCTACTGGTGATTCTCCACACAGGTGATCATGTTGGCTGTCAAAGGTATGCTCACTCAGCCACAGATCCACAGCCCTGCAAGCGAATGAGTCACCCTGGGGTGGGAGGGGTCTGTGGCTGCTGTGAGAATCTTTGTGTATCTTTACTGCTCTCATTACCCAGCTGTTACAACAAATAACACATTAACCAGGCACCATCTCTTACTTTCTAAATGCTTATTATCTCTGGTTTTCAGAGTGGGAAACTGAGGCTGGAGGGCAGGAGAGTTTCTTAAGGTCACTTCAAAGTGACAAGTCACTTCAAAGCAACAGGAGCCCAGAATTCTAACGTGGTTTTCAGTAATTAATGTTTCCATCAAACGATGCTTACTTTACAATTGACTTTCTTCCCACTTAGACCAAACTTTTGGATTAACTTAGATTCATAGGATAAGATGATTGCACATCACTGTTTAAAAGTGTTACAGTTCAAAAGCAACAATGAGTGCCATAAAATATTATGAGTTAATACAAATTATAATTTGCAAAACCACTTAAGAGGCTGGATTCAGTGGCCAGTGGCCAGACTGTGTATCCAAACAGAATACTGAGCCAGGCATGGAGGTACAGGATAGTAATCACAGAGCCTGGAGGAGGAAAGCAGAAAGGAGTTCAAGGGTAATGGCAGAACATCCTTTTGGTCAGCTTGGCCACCCTGTCTCAAAATCAAACAAAAATGACAACGTCTGCATCAACGAATCAGCTGTTCTCTCCAAGCTAGGCTTGGAGGAAGCCACCTGCTCTCTCTCTCCCAAAATCCGGGAAGCCAAACAATAACTCTTGGAACAACCAAAATGGCCATGACTTGATGAATAGCAAACAACGTTTCTCACTTTTATCCTCCTTTTAAACAACGACCAACCAAGAAAATCAAATATGCTCCCTGACCAATTTCCCCCATTTCTCTGTATATACACTACAACTTTTGCTCTTAATATAAATAAGTGTTCAGACCCAGAGCCAGACCTCATGACCTACTGCAATGCTGACAGAAGGCTCAGAGTGGCAGAGCCAGTTACCCATGAATTGAAGCCTCTGAAACCATGAGCCAAGCTGTGGTCTCTGGTATTTTGTCACAGTGGCTGATAAGTCACTGGCATATATGGACAACACTTGCATTCTGCAGGAAGTGTTCAAACCCCAGCACCATGGGATGTAACAAGTCAAACTTAGGGATACTGGCCACAGGCTACACAGATTCAGGTATAAAACCCACCATACAGCAAGTTGACTGTTGTGATTTGCTTTTCTATTGCTGAGGGAAAAGACCATGGCCCAAAGCAATTTAGGGACAGGGCTGGCTTATTTGGCTTACAGTTGTAGACCTTAATAATCGATCACTGAGAGAGCCAGAGCAGGGACCAGGGCTGAGACCAAGCAGAAGCACCACTTGTTGGTTGACTCCCTGCCACTTGCCCAGCTACCTTCTTACATAGCCCAGGCCCGCCTGCCTGGAGATGGTACCGCCCACAGTGGGCTGGTCCCTCCTCTATAAATTAGCAAGTAAGAAAATACCCCATAGACATACCCACATACCAAGATGCAATTTCTTAATTGAGATTCCTTCTTCCCAAGTATGACAGGTTGTCAATAAAAATTAGCCATCACACTGACTGTAGCCAAGGACAGCTCTCTTGGAAGTGTGAGGAGCAGATTCTAAGTGTCACACACACACAGGTGATTACAGTGGGTGTGTGACTGTGGAAATCGGCACCCAATGTGTATGTGTGTCAATCAGCACACTGCAAATTAGAATTTTTGTCAAGTAAATATTCAGAACTGCTCCCAAGTTAAGTTTTACATAATTATCACACATACGCCATTGCAATGGATGGGCAGATAGAGTTGAGGTCCTTTCTCCAGGCTCCAGGCTCCAGTCCCCTCTCCTCCTTCTGGGATATCTTTATCCTGTATCTGAAACTGTTTGGAGAGATGGGTCCTTAGCCAGTCTTTGGAGAAAGGTGTGCTGGTGTGCTTTCAAAGGTGGGGAAGCAGGTATTCCAGGAAGCCGGTTGGGCTGGTTGAGGCAGAAGCCAGAAGTCGGGACTGGAAGACTGGGTGGTTTGATTTGCAGTGTAGCCATGGGGGAGCCTATGTACATTTGCATTTCTGAACAGAGGAAGCTGTGAGGATGTTAGGAGGCCAGATACTAGGGCAGAAAGTCCAACTTAGTGGGGGAGAAGGAAGGTCTGAACCTGAGGTGACATAGGCATAGGAGTGGGAAGGGGAGCCCACAGGGGCCTTGCAGGGGGGAATGTGGCACTGGAGGAGGAGGAGGGTGAGAGAAGGAGGAGGGGGGGTGGAGAGGGAGTAGGGGGAGGAGGGGAAGGAGGAGGGGGTTTCTATCTTCAAGGGAGAGCCAGTGTGAATGAGCAGCCCTGTATGTGAGGCATGACAGGTCCGGCATTTGAGAGGAAGCTGCTGGCTCCAGAGGAAAGAGAAGAATGAATGTGGATCACCTGCAAGTGAGAGTCACCTGAGTAAGTGATGCTGAACCCTGATTCAGGTCAGTGTGCAGGAGCAGCTGCTTAAGAGCCCAGAGTTCATCACTTCAGGGTATACGTGTCGACAGAAAACTGAAAAGACTCGAGTGTACACGCCTCTGGAGACCACAAACAGTTTAGTGTAGAAGAACTGGAAGGGTCCCGTAGCATCCCTGGGGGTCCCCAGGGACCGAAAGGCAGAGTCCAGGGTTGAGATGCGCCTCTCATCATTCTGAGGGTCTGCTTTTTAGGTGGCTCCTTGTGACACCCATAAACCAGATCATGAAGGACATTCTAGAGGCTAGCGACACTTTCCAATTTAGGCAGCCAGGTCTGCATGGGTACAAGGCCCCGCCCCTCCTTCCTCCCGAGCGGCGATTGGCAGAGATGCCCTTCCAGTTGCTAGGACACTATCCCAGCCCTTGGCTCCTCCCACGCCTTTCATCAGTCCCTGTCTGGGCCAGCCTGGCAAGTTGGAAAGTACCTGAATGGGGAGTGGGACTGAAGGGCCTTATGAGGAGAGGGGAGAAGAGACGCAAAGGGAAGGGAATAGACCAGACACACACAGTATCATTGAGCTCAGATGGAATGGAGCTAATGTTTAATTTTTCTCTCAGTTTTTATACCCTTCCCTCAAAGGGCTAAGGCAGTTACAGACATTACAAAGACAATGATCACAAAGAATGCAGCATATCAGTCACATGAGAGAAACATCTCATTCTTTAGTTAATACTAAACTTTGAGACTTCCCTTTTCTCTGCTGGAGCAGGATGTTCATCCTGGGAGGTAACCTGTCTCAGGGAAGCTAATTGTTTACCCAGGGAAGTAGCTTCTCTAGGTGGAGTTAGATGCCCATCTAGGACAATAGTCTCACATGATAAAGCTGAATGTTCAGGCGGAGAAAGGACACTCCTTTAGATAACCTTGACTTCCCCAAAACCAGCCTCTCTTGGGCAGTTATAATATTTTGTGACTCAGTTATGCTCAGATCTCCCAATAATGGAACTAGGCAATTTTAGCCAGAGGCTCACATCAGAATCTAGGCCCAGAGTCTAAAGGGCTCACCACAAGACCCCACACATACACACTTCCGGCCACCCTTCCAGGCTGAGAGCATAGCGGGCAGGCAGCATCTCCATGGCGACACAGGACCCGGGTAGGGGTAGCTGGTACCTGCCTGGTACAGACGCTGCTACTGGGATCCTGGCTGAGACCAGATCATGAGGAGTTAGAGGAGGAGGGAAAGAACGATCTTGGGTGAGAGCTCCTGGCCAGGGAGGGACTTCTGGGGTGTGTTGCAGCTCCAGAGTGGGAGGTATGGGGACCAGGGGGCCGAGAGGCCGGGGACAGGACTACACTGGCCACACCTGCGGTGCTGCGTCTAGGAAGACGCTCTGAAAGGTGAAATGCCATGAAGTCTTGTTTCCACCTCCTCTTCCCGATCCCATCCTGCCTCCCATTAAAGGCGAAGATTTCTAGGCAGAGGGCGTGAGTAAAGGGATTGGAGAAGGTTGCTCTCTGGCGACTCCTGCATGGTACTGAGGTGCCACCGGGCTCTGAAGATTTTACCTCGTAGGTTTGGAATCAGTCTCATCTGAACTGTCCCAACCCCCTGGAATCACTTCCCTAGTGTAGACAGCAGAGGAGAGGCCAGGGACTCAGCCAATGATATGCTCCTACTTGAGCGCCTTGTGGGCAGACTGTTCCTCCTTAAACCAGAGGGTAACCACTCCCTGGTTGATAAAGTGGGAACAGGCCTGCTGTGTGTGAGCAAAAGAGAGTTTGAGAAGTAACTGAAGAAGTCGGTCCCTCTTCCCCTCTTCTGAAATGCAATGTTGGCACCTGCTCAGACGTCTTTGATGGCCCTGGGCATCACCTCTCAGCCCCTGCTTGATCTCTACACTGGCGCAGCCCAGTCAGTGTGAAATGCCTGATTTTGGGAGCACTCCCAACACCAAGGAGCTAGTGCATAAAAGCAGGAGGGACTTGGGTGGGAAATCTAGGCTTTACAGTCTTCATGCAATTAGCTGGAGGCTGGTATTTCACCTGAAACTACGAAGTGCATCCTGCTTAGCTGCCTCCTTTTTCACTGGTTTCTCAGGGTAAAACTTCTAAAAGTATCCAGGGAGATGATCCAGCCAGTAAAGTGCTTTGCTGGGCAGCATGAGGACTTCAGTTCAGATCCCATTATTAGCAAAAAGCTGGGAACAGGGGGACCAAATAGGTGGGCTCCAGCTTCAGTGAAAGATCCTGTCAAAATAAAATGAAATGAAATGAATTGAAATAAAATAGTAAAATGGTGGAGAGGACTGAGGAAGACATTGAATGCCAATCTCTGGCCCCTACAGATGGGTGTGAACATGAATCACCTGCATATATAGTGCATGTGCGCACACGCGCGCACACACACACACACACACACACACACACACACGTATGCACATGCACTTACACACAGAGAGGGGGTGTCCCACTAATTTATCATCTGCCTCTGCTCATATCTCTCCAGCCCCAGGGTCAAAAACATTAGAACTGTTGAGTTCTTTGATAGGGAGTTTGGAAAATACAATTGGTGGGGTCTCCTTCCCCTCTGCCTTCCAGGAGAACCTCCTGGCAGGAGACAGACCTTTGCAGACTACAGGAAGCCTGTGAAGGAAGAGCCATTCACTATGGCCATTTGCTCTTTAAGTGGTGACTTACTGGAGAAACTGAACAGGGAGGTGTCTGTGCAGGCTGGGGACCTGAGCACCTGCATGTGCTCTTTATTCCTTATTTATTCTTTATTCTGTATATTCCTGTGAGGACACAGTGCACTTAGCATTTCCCATACATTGGTATGGAAATGTACTTTCCATACATTGGTTTACAATGTCGGGATTAACATGATTAATCACAGGCTCAGATGTTGGACGGAGTGAGGAGAGAATCCCACCACGGAAACTTGTACTAATTGTGAGACCTTGGATTGGAGCTCCACCCTGAATGGTTACCAACCTCCTCTGCGCAATGTGACTGGTGAGTACAGTACCAAGGTTGCCCAGCGCCCAGTGGTATGACAGTTGGGAAACGCTTGGCTTGTGCTTGCCATTAATGAGTATCAGCCACGGTTAGCCTGCTTTTTTTTTGTCCAGGAATATGAGGGGGAACGGAATGAAGTGGGAGAATGGCACGGACATGGGAAAGCGCACTTGCCCAATGGCAATACCTACAAAGGACACTATGAGTTTGGGAAAAGAAATGGTCAGGTCAGAACTGGGGACGTAGGAAGCTGATCCTCTCTATTAAATAGTGTGTGTGGGGCTTGGACCAATGCCAACTGTATAATCAGTGTGTTTCAGGGGTCTACAAATTTAAGAACGGTACCCGATACATCAGAGAATATGTTAAAAATAAAAAGCATGGCCAAGGTACCTTTATCTATCCAGATGGATCCAGATATGAAGTTTTTTGTTTTTTCTTAAACAGGGTATTTCTATTTCTGTCATTGAACTTGTCTATGGACAGTAGAGTGCAAGAAAACATTCATTAGATTTGGCACTATGTGGCTGGTCCTGTGGGCAGTGACGCCCTCTGTGAGCCAGAGACTGAGGGCGAGTAGAAGGGGATGGTTGGGTAGGCACAGACCGGTTGGCCTAGACCCGCAGTACAGGCATCCTCCCTCTGAAGCTGTCTTTGTTGCTTTCTGTTTTTGTTCAATCCCTCCTCTGATGGTCCTGTTTCTTTAGACCTTGGAGACTGCTGGGCTATAGGCCACACTGGGTGGGAGGCCGCTTTCTACAGTATGCCATAGACTAGACCAAATCCTGAGAAGGTCCAGATTGCAGATTGAGGTCTCCACTGTCTGGGAAGCCAGCTGGGGATTCTGTATATTATGTAATTCCTTCCCTGTGACTCTCAGAAGTTGCCTTGAGGGCTGCATGAGATGCCATAGGTGAAGTGCTCAGAACATCCCACGTAGGGGGATGTGAACATTGACTGACATCACGTGACTCCTTCCAACTCCTCACAGTGATCCACGGACCATCCTCCAGGTAAGAGATTTACAGGAGAGGAATCTTCTACAATTTGGGTTTTAAAGAGTATATAAAGACAAATTGTACAAAATTGCTGGAATTTACGACCCTTTGAAAAATGCAAGGTAAGTGGTTTTTATAAAGGCCGGAAAGTTCTGGACTTTGCACATTGTAGGCTGTGTTAATAACATAGAGCATGTTGAAACTGGGCTAAGGTCATTTCACCACCACATTAAAAGCAGCAGCTGAGACCGTATGGTGTGCAATTATACTCAGGGATCACCTTATTTGCTTATTATATGAGCACAGATATGAAACCGGCTGTCATCAGGATATCATGTTTGGAGTTGGGGTGGAGGGCAGAAGACAAAGCAGATAGCATGGCATATCCCGAGACTGTGGCTCTGTATCTGTGTGCGAATAACAATAAGCCCTGAGTAAAGGAAGGAGAGGCAAAAGAATGGGAGAAGAGAAGTGGACGTGACCCAAGAGTTACTGACAAGGACTGGAAGAGGGGGAGATGATCCACCCCAAACTCATGGGATGACAACCCTGAACTTCTGGTGCCCCAGCAGAACCTGGTAATAGCATCATCCCCAGTTGTTCCTCCAAATAACTTAGAAGTAGAGAGTCATCCAAACACCACAACAGCCATGGACACACACAAGGGACTCCATCGTTGCCATTGGTCATGGAATCTGGGAACTGGGAGGCATAGAGCCATCCTGAAAAGCTGTTCCCCTTTTTGCCCCCACCCACAGGGAGACTGGGGGCAGTTACTATTCATCCTTCCCCTCCAGCACCCCAATTCACAAAAGCCTGACAGCAACCCCTCCCCCTTTACCCATGACTGTTCAAAATGTGTGTAGCTGTTTTCTGCTGTTTAAGTCTGGGCTCTTAAAGGCTGCAGCTGTTCCTAAATGCTATATCTAATCTTTGAAGCCCTTTGTAATGGTTACTTTTTCACTTGTAACTGAATTCCTAATGGAATTCCACCCCTCAGGTTTAGCTTCTCCAGGCAGTTACTCAAAAAGACCTAAATTATAACTCTTTTACACCCCCCCCCTTCTTATTCTCTGTATTTATCTGAGCCTTGTTTCTGCCTGCCTTCCCTATCAGCTTTGGGAGATCACTTTTTCCTTCTCACTCTTCCCCTGTCTCCACTCCAATTCAATTTCCATTGGACACACTCTCTTCTATACCTCCCTCCTAGCTGTTCCCAGAAGTCCAAGCAGCATGTAACCTTAAGGAAGGCTGCACAGCACAAGAAGCCTCCTGGCAAAGCCTTCCTTTACACATGATGCTATCTCCCAAGACCCTGGGTGGAGACCCAAAACCTTAGTACCAGTTATACCATGCTTTCCCTGACACACACATCTATGATGGAGTTGAATTAAAAAGTCAGATGCTACGAGTTTAACAATAACATCACCAAAGCAGAACAATCCCAGTATTAACTCAGGTGGATGTCACAGCAGGCCTCCCTCAACATCTTAACTGTATCTTTGGGTTTCCAAAGACGGGAACAAAGCCCACAGACAATGACACAGCTGAGGACAGAACTGATATCCTGAAGTGTGTTTATAGACAATAAAGCACCTCCACCTAATGTGAGCAATTAGTTTAGCTGAATTCACCAGTGAAATCACCCAGCCTTGTGCGTGCTGGGAGAGTCTGCCACCAAGCCATGTTACTTGACTCAGATTTCTTCCCTCCCTTCCCCTCCCCTCCCCTTCTTTCCCCTTCCCTCCTTTCTTTCCTTTTTGGTGACAAGGACTCACTGTGCAGCCCTGACTGACCTGGAACTTGCTGTGTAGACCAGCCTGGCTTGAGTCATGGCTGCCCTCCTGCCTCTGCCTCCTAAGTCCTGGTTGGCAGGAGTGTACCTCCCCACCACCCCATTCCCTCTGTGAATGTGATTTGGGCTGTCTCTCTTTTACTGATTTTAGTCTAGCTAGGGTCTTGATCTTTTTGAAGCACCAGCTTTTGTGTTGTTTGGTTTTAACCTTTTTTTTTTTTTTTTTACATTAACTTCTGCTCTGGTCTTGGAGAATTCCCTTTTCTTTCTCATATTAAGTCACTGTATTTTACCCCTTATTTCTAGTTAGAGTGCTAGGGCCATATATTTTAAGTTTCTTTTCTAATAATGACTTTTAGTGTGGTATTCATTTCTCTCTAATCCTGCTGTAGTGACACCCTACAAATTCTGATAAACTGTATTGCCTATTCTCAATCAGTTAAAAAATTTTCCCGGAAAAAAAAAAGGATTTGTAATGTGTATGTGTGCCTGTGTGAGTGTGCAAATGTGCCATGGTATTTGTGGGAATTGGTTCTCCTCCTACCAGGTGGGTTCTGAGGCCGAAACTCAAGTTGTTACAATTGTTAACAAGCACCTCAAATGGCTGATCCATTTTTCCCATTTGTCTTTGTCTTTGATCCAGGAACTAGAAGTGTGCTATTAGTTTACAAATATGTGGATTTTCTTTTTAAGTTTTATACACGGTTTCTCTGTTGTAACTCTGGCTGTCCTGGAACTTACTCTGTAGACCAGGCTGGCCTTGAACTCACAGAGATCCGCCTGCCTCTGCCTCTGGAGTGCTGGAATTAGAGGCATGCACCACCGCTGCCTGGCTATGTCATCATTCCTAATCTAGTTCTTTCGTGGAGAGAAAATGTATGTACCACGATTCAAACATTTTTACATTTATTATGATTTGCTTTGTAGCCTTGAATGTGATCATTTTGGCAAATAGGCCATGTTGTACTTGGAGAGAAAGTAAATTATATGACTGTGTGATGAGGTGCTTCGTAAGCACCAATTAGGTCAAGTTGATTGGTAGTGCTGTCGGGTCTTTTATATTTATTGATTTTCTTTCTTTCTGCTTTTAGTGACTACTGAGAGATATTAAAACCCATGAAAAGTAACTGCAGATTTTTCTACAGGTGGTTACATTGTTTACTGTCTTCTGTTGCCTGCTACACATTTCCGGAGACCATGATGGATGCCCTACTTAGTATTAACTGTCAGCTTGACACAGCCCAGAATCACCTGAGAAAGGAGCCTTAGTTGAGTAATTGTCTTTATCAGGTTGGCCTGGGGCTGTGCTTGGGGCAGAGATTGTCTTGATTGCTAATGGATGGAAGAGGGCACACCACCTGGTGGCTGGTTTCTTCCCAGGCAGGTGCTCCTGGGCCATATACAAAAGCTAAGTGAGCAGGAGCCTTAGAGTGAGCCAGGAAGCAGCGTTCCTCTAGGTTTCTGCCTTGGATTCTTGCCCTGACTTCCCTCAGGGATAAGCCGTGACCTGGAAGTGTAAGCCAAACCACACTTTCCTTCTCAAGAAGTAGCCACCACACTTCCCAGACATCGCCACCAGCTGGGGTGGCTCGGCAAGGAGACAGGGAGACATTCTCACACGCGCAAACCCTGCCAGACCTCAGCAGAGGGAACCACTATCAAGGCAAGCACCATCCTGGACAGTGGAACCCTGAGTGTCTGAGCTCGTGTTCTTATTGATTCAAAATGCCTCAGGTGTTCCACTGATAGCTCATGCAGATCCTGAGCAATCAAACATCCCCTACAGAAATCCAACCCCTGCAGACAGTACAAAACTCCAAGACCTAGGCAGTACCTCACCCAGCAGTGCAGAAAACAATTATTTTATACAAAACTAAAAGTAAACTTCTACAACAATTCTCCTTCTCTCCCTGCCCCCGCTCCTCAGTTTTTGAGACAGGGTTTCTCTGTTGTAACTCTGAACGTCCTGGAACTCACTCAGTAGCTGGCCTCGGACTCACAGGGATCCACCTGCCTCTGCCTCCTGAGTGCTGGGATTATAAGCATATGCCACCAATGCCTGGCCAATTCTCCTTTTCTATATAAGTCAATAAAAAATGCTTTATCTCTACAACACAATTTAACACTACACCAACTAAACTATTTACAAGAGGAACAATCACAAAGACAGGACCAAATGAAATCACACATCTATCAAGCTTTTACAATGTCTTTGGACAGCAGAAAAATATAAAAATCCAATTATCTGGAATTCACTCACGATTTTCTGGGCTCCTCCAAAGGGCTTGAAGCACTTCTCTGGCTCTGCCCTCTGCAGCACACATAGCTTGTTCTCCAGGCTCTTGCTGGCTCCATTCAACTGCTGCTGCTGCTGCTCTTGGTGGTTGTCCCATGTACTGGCGTCTTTAGAACGCTGGGGTCTTCGGCTGCAACTGGGCTGCACTTTCACCAACAGCCTCTCCTGGGCTCCTTTCACAGTGCCAAGTCTCTTACATGACCCCCTTCAGTCTGGGCCTTCAGCTGCTACTGAGACTGCATTTTTGCCAATGCCCCTTCGTGGCCTCTCACAGTGCCAAGCCTCAGCTGCTCTCCATGACCCCTTCAGCCCTTCAAAATCAGCAACACCTGGGTGATTCTTACAGTACCAAGTTCGGCTACCAGCATGAGATACAAGCCTGGGTGAACTAAGGCATAGAGGGAAATTACAGAGTGATCTATCTCTGTGTTCAACCTGGCTGCATCTTTAAAAATCCCATTTGTCACGCAGGTGGTCTTCAATGGTTTCACGGTAATGTCTTTTTTTTGGGGGGGAAGCAGTGGGGGGAATGCAATCATGCTGACCACATTAGGTAGAAAAGGAAATGAACTTTCTGTTCCAGTAACCATGGACGCTTACATTCTTAACTTTTATCTTATTGAAAATAGATTTTTTTCATACAATATATTCTAATTAGTGTTTCCCCTCCCTCAACTCCTCCCAGATCATCTCCACTTCCATCCACACCCTATCTTTCTCTCTCTTCTTAGAATACAAATAGGGTTCTTAAATAATAATAGAATAATAATAATAATAAAATAAGTTAATAATAAAATAAAACCAAGCAAATAAGAATAGGCTAAAACAAACAAAGAGGGAAAGAAAGAGCCAAAGAAAAAACAAGAAACATATACATTAAGACACATACATTCACATGGAAGAACCACCTGGCACCTCCTCGTGATGGGCGGGCCCTGCCCTCAGCATTTTGGGAAATCCCTGAAATTCTCCCCCAAGCTAGCTGCTGGCAAATTAGAGCTTTCTGAATGTCTCTAACTTCCCTGCCAGATGTAAAGAGCCAATCCAATAAGTACTCATGCTCAGGTCCTGACCAATGGGAGAGATCCACCAGTGAATGCTGTTTCACTTAACACACCCTCCCTATGCACCCACATTTGGGGTCACCATGATTTTCTAATTGGTGGACCCTAGTATGCTAGTATTTGTTCGGCGGTAATAAACTGCTTTGTACATTTCTCTCAACATCTAACTTGAGTGATTTCACAATCCTAACATCATACAAACCCATCAAAACAAAATTGGATACTAGGATATATAAGCAAAGCATCTGTGAGCTTCAAAGAAACAAAGAAATTAAAAATAACACTCAGAAAAAGCATTGTCAAAGAAAAAAAAAACCTTCAAAATACCATTGAGTTCATGCTGTGTTCAGCATCTACTACTGGACATGAGGCCTGCCCTTAAGTGTGGTTTGTATATCCAGTGAGACACTCTTAAAGAAAACAAAATTTTCCTTTGCGAGCTATTATTAAATGGAGATGACTTCCAGGTTAGGCATTGGGGCTTGTGTGCATTTCCTTTCTGAGCACCAGAACCACATCTGGCTTAGACCTGTGCAGGCCCTGTGCATGCTGTCACAGTCTCTATGAGTTCATGTATGCATCAGCCCTTTTGTGTCTAGAATGCAGTAAATGTAGGTACTGTCAGAACCACCAACAGCAAGAACTTACTTACAAGAACGCTTTGTTTCCTTAGTGTCTTCCATCCTCATAATCTTTCTGCCTCCTCTTCTTCAGAGTTCCATGAGCCCTGGCAGGGGTGTCAATAGAGTCGTCCTACTTAGGATTGAGTGTTCCAAGGTCTTTCCCTCCCTGCACACTGTCTGGTTGTGGATCTCTGTGTTTATTCTCATTTACTGCAGGAGGAAGCTTCTCTGATGATAGTTGAGTAAGTAAGTAAGAAATAAATAGATAGATAGATAGATAGATAGATAGATAGATAGATAGATAGATAGATAGATACGTATGGCGGGCTCAAGTGTAGGGGTTTCAGGTCTTCCTGTTTGCTCATCTCCGGTCTCCATGGAAGAAGCCGTGGGGTAGTCCTTAACTCTGACCAAGGGAACCTTTCTCTAGGTCTATAGAACCATGGGAGGGATGTTAATCCGACAGCCATTTGCCATCGGTGGTTCTGACAGTCCCTACATTCACGGTTACATGGACGTGGCATATAAACCATGCACAATCCCTGAGGAGTGCATGTGCTTCACCACAGATGATAACTAGCCACGTAGGGCATGTCTTGTGGAGGGTTTACAGACACAGAAAGAAAGTAGATCATGAAGGACAAGAAAAGAAATACATGGATGACCATTCCATGTCCAATCCTTTAAAAATTTAGTTATGCATATGCACATGCGTGTGTCTGTGTGTGGGTTTGTGCATGTGTACGTTGAGACCAGAAGGGACTTTGGATCCCCTGGAGCTGGAGTTGCAGGCGGTTGTGAGCCTCCTGATGTGGGTGCTGGGAACCAAACTCAAGTCCTCTGTAAGAACTATAGGTGCTCTTAACCATTGAGCCATCTCTCCAACCCCACCCCACTCTGTGATACTGGGAAACCTTTGAGAGTAAAAGAGGAGAGGACAGATGGCAGGAGGGCTGGGTCAGGACTGCCTTAAGCAAAGCAAGTAAGGGTATATAAGACCTCTGCAGGAACCTGCAGCAGGATGGGCCAGTGACCCTACCCCCCCCAACACACACACACCCACCAGCTCACATGAACGTGATTGCTCAACATTCAAGGATTTGGGCAATATGTGTTAATCTGTGGGTACCTTGAAATAGACCACAGTGGGAACGTTTACAGCAGGGACATGTGCAGATGCTGGCTGACTGGACATTACTGAAGATGCCACTCTGTGCAATGAGTTTTGAGGGGAGAGTGTCATATATAGGTAGAAGGAGAAGGAAAAGATTATTGAAGCTAAGCCATTTTCTCCTCCTCTCTCTAACTTGAAACCCTCTGCAGCCATCGCTCTGGCCATGAACCATGATGGTTCTAGTGGGAGTGTCATCTACCTGGTCATCATTACAGCTGCTGGTGTGGACCTTGAATCATCCTGGGAGATGAGCTGCCAAAATTCTATGATGAATGACTCATCCCCAGACTTCCCTTCCTTGTTTGTAATAAACTTTATGGAACCCAGAGCTGGTGGGAATGATGGGAGGGAAGTGGTGCTAGAGAGAAATGGGGGAGTGAAGGCTCCTCCCAACCCAGAGTTCAGCAAGCTCTTCTCATTTTTTTAAAAATAAACTTTAATATAAAAAAACACCTGCAAATAAATAAAAACACCACACACCAAAATTAACCAAATCCAAAGTCTACACAACTAAGTGAACTTCTGTACAGTTAGAAATGAGATTCAAATTAGATTCACATTAGATTTCACACCTTTTCAGTCTGTACCCCAAAGCTAAAACCTCTTCCCCAGAGAAAGGGGTAGAGTACACCAGGAGAGAAAAAAAAATCCTTATATATATGAGGTCACTGTGTACTGAATGTTTTATAGTTTTTCAAAGACTTACTTATATTTTTATTGTATGTATTTTGACTTTTTTCCTGCCTGTGTGTATAAGTCCCTCCAGAGGCCAGAAGACAGACATCAGAGGCCCTGGAACTGGTTGTAAGCTGTGGGTGCTGGGAATTGAACCTGGGTTCTCTGAAAGAGTGGCCAGGCACTTAACCACTGAGCCATCTCTCCAGCCCCTGATGGTTTGTTTAATGTTGTAGAGCAGGTGCTGGGTAGATGGCTTTGTCCATAAAGGCTGTGCACAAAATCTTAGGATCAGACCCAGCACCCACGCAGAAAGCCAAGCATGGTGGCACCTGCCTGGAACCCCAGTGGGGAGACAGAAGCACAGACCCCTGGAACTCTATGGCTGAACAAATCAGTGATCTCTGGGCTCAGTGAGAGACAGTCTCGGAAAGTAAGGTGGAAGATGACCCCTGCTGTTGACCTCTGACTTCCACGTGCACACAATATAAATCATTTTTAAAAATAAGGCAAACCATGAAAATTTTCATAGGACTGCTGGCTGCAACTCAGAGGAAAACCTAAAAGGGGAAGACAAGACTTCACTCTGGGGCTCACAGATGAAGGTGTGAAATTACTGTCCTTTGACACTTACGCAGCTGTTTCAGATACCCCGGTAACCGTATTAAACACAGCCACAGCTCCCGTCTTTGGGCGTCCTGAGGCAGGGCTGACCATCCCCTTCATCTCCCTGTCAAATGAAGCCCGGTGCCTCTGAGGTGGTTTGCAGCTCCAGGACTCAGTGCCATTTTGCTGATGAACAACTAAATGAGCAGGTGTGTTAAAGTGAACCGCTAAAGATGGAAGGCTGAGCACACAGATCAAAGGTGCTCTGAAAGGCCCTGTGCCTTCAGAACAGGTCGGGTGTCTAAAATCATAACACCTTGAGCTGCTTCTAGCCTCACTGTTTAATCTATATTGAAGTTTAGATAGTAGTCTAAGACCCTGTCTCTCCCATGATGGCCTCTGAAAACTCTGAATAGGATTCAGAAAGCAAGAACTGAAAGTGGACTGTAAGTGGAAGCTGCTCCCAGCAGCCCTGAAATCAGCCCCAGGGCACAGCTGCTCAGTCTCAACCAGGAGGGAGAACTCCCTGCTGAGAGGAACTGAGAAGGGACTCTTGCAGCTCAGTTAGCCTTGACCCCTCCAGCCTGTGACCTGCCAGAACCAGCACTGCGCAGACCCACAGAACAAGCTGAAATACAAACCTGTTCAAACCTAAAGGCTTTGTGTTTTTCCTTCGATCAAGTAAGTGCATCCTTACACCTTCATTCCAGGGGTTTGAAACATCATCCAGAGACAGAGGGGAGATTTAAAAAAGCAACAGAGACAAAGGAAAAATACAGATAAGAAAGATAAAGCAAAAGGCTAAAACAAATATACAACATAATGTCAAGAAGTAGCACAGCCAGCCAGATGACTCTGTGGGTAAAGGTGCATACCACCAAACCTAAGGACCAAAGTTCTATTCTCTGGACCCGCATGGTCAAAGGAGAATGCTGGCTCCTTCAAGTTGTCCTCTGATCTTGGGGCACTCACGCACCCTGAAAAATAAATAAACAAGCAAATAAACAAAGTGAAGCTGGCAGACCTGCTATAAAATACTTGAGAATTTTGAAAAGCAGTTGTTAACCATTGGCAATTTGATGCTGTCTGCAGTAAAAATATCTATATATAATATCTATATATAAAAATATCTACATATAAGGGGCAGATGGCATAATTTAACTCGCTTTGGGGGAGGCAGTTCCATGCCACTTAGGTCTCCTTTTAAAAACACTTCACCGCTTGGGGTGTCCTTGTTGTCGGTGCTTGCTGCTAATGTTTTTCTGTTTGTTGCCATCGGCGTGGCTACATAGACCAGGCCAGCTTTGATCTCTGAGAGTTGATCCAGAAGAGCCAGGGCTACATAAAATTAAATTTAAATAATAGTAATAATAATAATAATAATAATAATAATAATAATATCAAAATTAAAGTCAATCAATCAATCCATCATTAAAAAAATGAAGCAGGGAGCTGGAGAGAAGGGAGATAGTAAGAGCAGACAGAGGGTACTGTTGCACGTTGTAAAAATAGAACAAGGAGATTTATTTATTCCCTATGGCCAGGGTAGAAAGGTTGCTGCTGGGGAACCAAAAAGTCAGGCCCCTCTCCCTCTCTCTTCTTGGTCGCCCCACCCACCCTGCCTGCCTCAGAATTAATATAAAGGTAAAGGTTAAAGAGGTACTAATATTCTAACAATGAATGAGGAGGAGGAAAAAAAGAAGAGGAAGAAAGAAAGAGAGAGAGAGAGAGAGAGAGAGAGAGAGAGAGAGAGAGAAAGAAAGAAAGAAAAAGAAAGAAAGAAAGAAAGAAAGAAAGAAAGAAAAAGAAAGAAAGAAAGAAGAAAAGTTCCTCTTAACAGAGTCACAACAGGACAAACAAAAAGTCCTGAGCCAGCCAGTGAGACCATCTATGTGACTGGAGCCCTGAGGCTAAGGAAAGTAGGAAGAGCTATAGGGACTTGCTGGCTAACAGATAAAATTTAATTAAATTCAAGGGAAAAGAAAAATATAATCTAAAAATCTTAAAGACACATGAGCATGGAGTTGCCTTCCCTTTGTTTGTCCAATTTATTCCAAGTCAAATTATATTTATTTCTTCTTTATTTTTTTTCTATCCATTTATTTACTCAAGACACAAGAGAAGATGCCTGAACCTCTACCTGCCTCTGCCTCAGGATTTTCTTGATGGGGGCAAGTTAGCAGGCTTCACCACCACACCCAGATTCCAGTTATTTCTTTAACTCCAGCAAAGTTTACCAGACAGTTTCTATGATGTCTGAGTTCCAGGCCAGACCAGTCTACAGAACAGTCTCCAAGAGAGCAGGAAAGACTCTGTCTCAGAAACCATAAATAAATGAATAAATAAATAAATAAATAAATAAATAAATAAATCAGTCGATAAATAAGTGGAAGCCAGTCCTCAAGGTGCACGTATTTTAATAGCAGCAGCAGCAGCAGAGGCAAACAGATTTCTGTGAGTTCGGAGCCAGTCTGGTCTTTGTAGTGATTTCCAGCACTATATAGATCAACCTTGATGAAAATAAATAAGTGGCTATAGAAAGAAAGAAAGAAAGAAAGAAAGAAAGAAAGAAAGAAAGAAAGAAAGAAAGAAAGAAAGAAAGAAAGGAAGAAAGAAAGAAAGAAAGGAAAGTAAAATTGCCTGTAGTAAATCATTAAAATGAAATTAAATCAAACGCTAAATGTGAAACCCTCCACACTGAAACTGAGCAGGCAGGCAGGCAAAACATCCACACAGCAAATAAATATAAAGTCAAAAAGCAGCAAAGAACCACAACAATAAAAATACAGCACCAAAGCCCAAAGCTTGAAAGACACAAGGGGGCTAGCTAACAGCAGATTCACTCTGTGGAGTTCCACTCTCTAGAACAAGCCACTGCAGCACCATATCACATTAGTAAAAACAATTTTGAGAAGGGGGGGCTCAATCCTAATCTATTCAAGTATCTCCCTTTGCTCTTTGACACTTCTAGAGTTTCAGGTAGATCTGTGTGAAAGAAGTCCTGGGCCACGCAGTGGGAGATTGGGAGATTATATTTCTCTGGCACTCAGAGTGTCCAAAAAGTGGGCTATCCATAGGACTTTGAGGATTTCAGGGGGAAAAAATAAACAACAACAACAAAAAAGGAAGAAGAGGAGGAAGAGGAGGAGGAGGAGGAGGTGGAGGAGGAGGAGGAAGAAAAAGGAAAAGAAAGTAAAACAAAAACTCAAATGAAATTTATTTATTTATTCCTTACATTCTCTGACATAAGTTCAAGGGGTTATAAAGAGTTGATGTCCTTGAACTCATGAATAGTGAATATATATATATATATATATATATATATATATATATATATATACACACACACACATACACACACACACACACACACACACATATATATACACACACACACACACACACACACACACACATTTTTTTCCTGCCTGTGAGTTTGTGCACTGCATTCCTGCTAGGTACCCTGAGAGTATTGGAGATTCAAGGATTTGTTCACTCATCACTCTCTAATGAACAGGACAAAAGAGAAATCAAGGAAGGAAGGCAGGAAGGAAGGCAGGCAGGCAGGGGAAGGGGAAGGGGGAAGAGGGAAAGGGGGGAAGGGGAAGAAGAAGAGGAAGAAGAAGAAGAGGAAGAGGAAGAAGAAGGGGAAGAAGAGGAAGGGGGGAAGGGAAGGGAAGGGACTAATTGAGAAAACAAAAGGACAACTTTTATGTACTATTCTGCTGCTAGGTGCCCTCAGAGTCAACAACACACACGGTAAATAATAGTAAAATCAGGTCCTTAGGCTATGCAAGCATGTATATATGGATAGATGGATGGATGGATGGATGGACGGACAGACAGACAGACGGACTCACTCCTGTGTTTCTGTATTCATTCATTCATTTATTTGAGACAGGGTCTGTCTACATAGCACCAGGATGCACTAGGTAAAGCAGGCCAGCCTCTATCTCCTGCCTCTGCCTCTTCCTGTTCGTCCCCAGTGCTTGCATCACCACACCCAGCATCATTTTTATGTCTTTAGTCACAGAAAGTTTTATTTGTTTGATTGTTTTTAATTTCTTCTTGACCTCAACTGAGATGGAAGCCACCATATAGATGACAGCCATGTTGGTTGACTAGTGACCTGACTTCAATGCCACCGTCTCTGTTGATGTAACCACTTCCATTTCACATAAAAAATCAGAATGGCAGCAGAATGTTGCACCTAGGAAAGTTGATTGTTTTTAATCTCCTGTTATGTTACTCTATTATACTTTTAGTTTAATTTCAAACCCTCCCCCCCCCATGCCGCCCGTGCCCCGGTCTGAGAGCAGACACCAGGGACATCCCAGCATCCCAGCCCCGCTTTGTGTTCCGGCCCTCGGGGTTCTGCCCTAGGAGAGGGAGCGAGGATTGTGGGGACAAGGAGGCGAGAGAGATGGAGACAAGCCAGAAGATTCTGGTCAAGTCTCAGTTTATTGAACACACAGCACAAACTTTTAAAGAAGTTTTGAGGTAGGGAGGGGGTATAGGAGTGGTGAGCAGGTTACTATGGTAACTCTATAGGGAAGGTAAGCTGATTGCTATGGTAACTCTTATCTGAGGGCAGGCTAGTTGCCTATCTGAGGTCACGGAGTCAAGGAGCCAAAGGAGTCAAGAAATGCAGCTGCAGGGTTTCTTCTAAGACCGTTTGGCACCGAAGGTGCCATTTTTATCTAATTTATAGAGGTAGAAACATCCCACAGAATGAGGGAGAGATAGAGTTGTTAGTGAAGTGGTGGTTCCTTTGAACTGGGTGACTTCAGGCTAATCGACCTTTGTCTGAACTCTGTCCGTAGGGACTGGATAAAAGTGGAGCCTTTTTAAGCAGAAATGGGGTGCTGTCTCAAGTCTGAGCACCCAAAAGCAGGACCCTCCACAGTTTTGTTTTACGTATCCACCACTAGATCCTCCCCCTCCCCCCTCTGCTTTTCCTCTAAGCGGTCAGGCCACAGTTGAGAGAATCTCCACAAGGTGCCCACTTTTTTAGCTCACAGCAGCGACAGACATATCTGATGGCTGCCTGACCTTTGGGAAGATCAGAGGAAGAAGGCTAGGGCAGCAGGAAGCAGGAGGAACCTGGGAAGGCAGAGCGGGCAAAGTCGTGGGAGGATGAGGCTTTTAAGTTCATTTTCGAAGTAGCGACACCCCACCCATCAAACTTTCTAAGTCGATACCGAAGGCCAGCAACGCTCACCCCTCCCCCATGAGCCAAATACCACTCTTTGCTTCTTTGTCTTTCTTTCTCTCCTCCTCTCCGTCTCCCTCCACCCCACCCCCCTCTCAACTTCAATTCAATTATATTTATGTTTATATTTATTTTTTTTTCTATTCATACATTTAGTTGAGAGGGGGGGCATAGTTCTCGATTTCTACGTACACAACCAATCCTAATTTGTTTCTATTTTCTCCTGCACAGGTAGGAGTTCTTAAGCCAGATGGGGTTCCAGTGCTGAGAGGGGGAAATGGACACAAGCCCCAAGTCCCTAACCCAGAAGTCATCTTCAGTTGACAATCCCTTCCTTGAGAAGGAAAACTTGTTTTTCTCCAACGAGTATACAACTATTGGGTATACAAGCCACAATCATTTAAGGGCAGGTCCCAGGTGGATTCTGGGAGTAGTTGCAGGAAGGGAAACTGTGACCAGAATACAAGTTTTATGATTTATTTTTTTATTATTCTATGTGCATCAGTGTTTTGCATGTGTGTCTGAGTGCGTAAGGGTGACCAACCGATTAGAGCTACAGACAGTTGTGAGCTTGCCAGGTGGGTGCTGGGAATTGAAAGCAGAGTTGACTCAGCAGTTAAGGTCATTAGCTGCTCTTCCAGAGGATCCGTGTTCAATTCCCAGTACCCACCTGGCAGCTCATGACTGTCTGTAGTAACTCCAGTTCCAGGGGATCTGACACCCTCACACCAGCACAGAAGATAAAGTAAATTACACAACACACACACACATGAATTGTAATATCTGTGTACTCTGTTCCTCTTCAACCAATAAAATCTCAGCTGTAAAAGAAAGGGGGAAAAAAACTATTTTCGGAAAACAACCCCCCCAAACAACAACAGCAAAAATAAATAAATAAAATGAAATGAAATAAAAATAAAAAACCAAATCTGTGTGTTTGTGTGCTTGCTCTTCTACACAGAGAGATATAGGAAATCGTGGAGACTCTAAGGCAGAGATACTGATCCCCATTTTTACTGTTTAGGCTACTAACTATTTGAGGTGGGTTGTGGTCCTTCCTATTGCTCCTTGCTAGGCAATTGCTAGGGTCATTTAGGTTCACATCAAAAAATTGATAATCCATTTTTTAGATCAACTTTGCTTGATCGAGGGGTAGGTACCATCCTTGAAGACAAGCCAACTGCTTGCTTCTTTGTGTGCGGTAGGTCAGTTGTGCCTGCCCGATTTTAAAAAGGAAAGGAAAACAAAGATGTCAGAGAGGAGAGAGATGGCTCAGTGGTCAAGAGCACTTACTTGGCTGCTCTTCCAGAGGACCCAGGTTCAATTCCCAGCTCACAACTATCTGTAACTAAACTAACTCTTGTTCCTGGGGGTCTGAACACCCTCCCTCCCTCACACAGAAATACATTATCTTCAATTGACAACAATTTGTGAAGGAAAACTTGTTCTTCCTTTTCTGCATACATACCTACCCACTCACTCCCCAGCTAGCTAGTGTGCAATTCCTGTCCCAGTTGGGGAATAATATATATATATATATA